>CM067319.1:45803493-45848493 GCA_034231615.1 Meghimatium bilineatum
TCATGTTGTGAGTATGGTGTCTATGTTTCAATGTCTTTTCATGTTGTGAGTATGGTGTCTATGTTTCAATGTATTTTCATGTTGTGAGTATGGTGTCTATGTTTCAATGTCTTTTCATGTTGTGAGTATGGTGTCTATGTTTCAATGTCTTTTCATGTTGTGAGTATGGTGTCTATGTTTCAATGTCTTTTCATGTTGTGAGTATGGTGTCTATGCTTCAATGTATTTTCATGTTGTGAGTATGGTGTCTATGTTTCAATGTCTTTTCATGTTGTGAGTATGGTGTCTGTGTTTCAATCTCTTTTCATGTTGTGAGTATGGTGTCTGTGTTTCAATCTCTTTTCATGTTGTGAGTATGGTGTCTATGTTTCAATGTATTTTCATGTTATGAGTATGGTGTCTATGTTTCAATGTCTTTTCATGTTGTGAGTATGGTGTCTATGTTTCAATGTATTTTCATGTTGTGAGTATGGTGTCTATGTTTCAATGTCTTTTCATGTTGTGAGTATGGTGTCTATGTTTCAATGTCTTTTCATGTTGTGAGTATGGTGTCTATGTTTCAATGTCTTTTCATGTTGTGAGTATGGTGTCTATGTTTCAATGTCTTTTCATGTTGTGAGTATGGTGTCTATGTTTCAATGTCTTTTCATGTTGTGAGTATGGTGTCTATGTTTCAATGTATTTTCATGTTGTGAGTATGGTGTCTATGTTTCAATGTCTTTTCATGTTGTGAGTATGGTGTCTATGTTTCAATGTCTTTTCATGTTGTGAGTATGGTGTCTATGTTTCAATGTCTTTTCATGTTGTGAGTATGGTGTCAATGCTTCAATGTATTTTCATGTTGTGAGTATGGTGTCTATGTTTCAATGTCTTTTCATGTTGTGAGTATGGAGTCTATGCTTCAATGTATTTTCATGTTGTGAGTATGGTGTCTATGTTTCAATGTCTTTTCATGTTGTGAGTATGGTGTCTATGTTTCAATGTCTTTTCATGTTGTGAGTATGGTGTCTATGTTTCAATGTCTTTTCATGTTGTGAGTATGGTGTCTATGCTTCAATGTCTTTTCATGTTGTGAGTATGGTGTCTATGTTTCAATGTCTTTTCATGTTGTGAGTATGGTGTCTATGTTTCAATGTCTTTTCATGTTGTGAGTATGGTGTCTATGTTTCAATGTATTTTCATGTTGTGAGTATGGTGTCTATGCTTCAATGTCTTTTCATGTTGTGAGTATGGTGTCTATGTTTCAATGTCTTTTCATGTTGTGAGTATGGTGTCTATGTTTCAATGTATTTTCATGTTGTGAGTATGGTGTCTATGTTTCAATGTCTTTTCATGTTGTGAGTATGGTGTCTATGTTTCAATGTCTTTTCATGTTGTGAGTATGGTGTCTATGTTTCAATGTCTTTTCATGTTGTGAGTATGGTGTCTATGCTTCAATGTATTTTCATGTTGTGAGTATGGTGTCTATGTTTCAATGTCTTTTCATGTTGTGAGTATGGTGTCTGTGTTTCAATCTCTTTTCATGTTGTGAGTATGGTGTCTGTGTTTCAATCTCTTTTCATGTTGTGAGTATGGTGTCTATGTTTCAATGTATTTTCATGTTATGAGTATGGTGTCTATGTTTCAATGTCTTTTCATGTTGTGAGTATGGTGTCTATGTTTCAATGTATTTTCATGTTGTGAGTATGGTGTCTATGTTTCAATGTCTTTTCATGTTGTGAGTATGGTGTCTATGTTTCAATGTCTTTTCATGTTGTGAGTATGGTGTCTATGTTTCAATGTCTTTTCATGTTGTGAGTATGGTGTCTATGTTTCAATGTCTTTTCATGTTGTGAGTATGGTGTCTATGTTTCAATGTCTTTTCATGTTGTGAGTATGGTGTCTATGTTTCAATGTATTTTCATGTTGTGAGTATGGTGTCTATGTTTCAATGTCTTTTCATGTTGTGAGTATGGTGTCTATGTTTCAATGTCTTTTCATGTTGTGAGTATGGTGTCTATGTTTCAATGTCTTTTCATGTTGTGAGTATGGTGTCTATGCTTCAATGTATTTTCATGTTGTGAGTATGGTGTCTATGTTTCAATGTCTTTTCATGTTGTGAGTATGGTGTCTATGCTTCAATGTATTTTCATGTTGTGAGTATGGTGTCTATGTTTCAATGTATTTTCATGTTGTGAGTATGGTGTCTATGTTTCAATGTCTTTTCATGTTGTGAGTATGGTGTCTATGCGTCAATGTCTTTTCATGTTGTGAGTATGGTGTCTATGTTTCAATGTCTTTTCATGTTGTGAGTATGGTGTCTATGCTTCAATGTCTTTTCATGTTGTGAGTATGGTGTCTATGTTTCAATGTCTTTTCATGTTGTGAGTATGGTGTCTATGTTTCAATGTCTTTTCATGTTGTGAGTATGGTGTCTATGCTTCAATGTATTTTCATGTTGTGAGTATGGTGTCTATGTTTCAATGTATTTTCATGTTGTGAGTATGGTGTCTATGTTTCAATGTCTTTTCATGTTGTGAGTATGGTGTCTATGCGTCAATGTCTTTTCATGTTGTGAGTATGGTGTCTATGTTTCAATGTCTTTTCATGTTGTGAGTATGGTGTCTATGCTTCAATGTCTTTTCATGTTGTGAGTATGGTGTCTATGTTTCAATGTCTATTCATGTTGTGAGTATGGTGTCTATGTTTCAATGTCTTTTCATGTTGTGAGTATGGTGTCTATGTTTCAATGTCTTTTCATGTTGTGAGTATGGTGTCTATGTTTCAATGTCTTTTCATGTTGTGAGTATGGTGTCTATGTTTCAATGTCTTTTCATGTTGTGAGTATGGTGTCTATGTTTCAATGTCTTTTCATGTTGTGAGTATGGTGTCTATGTTTCAATGTCTTTTCATGTTGTGAGTATGGTGTCTATGTTTCAATGTCTTTTCATGTTGTGAGTATGGTGTCTATGTTTCAATGTCTTTTCATGTTATGAGTATGGTGTCTATGTTTCAATGTCTTTTCATGTTATGAGTATGGTGTCTATGTTTCAATGTCTTTTCATGTTGTGAGTACGGTGTCTATGTTTCAATGTCTTTTCATGTTGTGAGTATGGTGTCTATGTTTCAATGTCTTTTCATGTTGTGAGTATGGTGTCTATGTTTCAATGTCTTTTCATGTTGTGAGTATGGTGTCTATGTTTCAATGTCTTTTCATGTTGTGAGTATGGTGTCTATGCTTCAATGTATTTTCATGTTGTGAGTATGGTGTCTATGTTTCAATGTATTTTCATGTTGTGAGTATGGTGTCTATGTTTCAATGTCTTTTCATGTTGTGAGTATGGTGTCTATGCGTCAATGTCTTTTCATGTTGTGAGTATGGTGTCTATGTTTCAATGTCTTTTCATGTTGTGAGTATGGTGTCTATGCTTCAATGTCTTTTCATGTTGTGAGTATGGTGTCTATGTTTCAATGTCTTTTCATGTTGTGAGTATGGTGTCTATGTTTCAATGTCTTTTCATGTTGTGAGTATGGTGTCTATGTTTCAATGTCTTTTCATGTTGTGAGTATGGTGTCTATGTTTCAATGTCTTTTCATGTTGTGAGTATGGTGTCTATGTTTCAATGTCTTTTCATGTTGTGAGTATGGTGTCTATGTTTCAATGTCTTTTCATGTTGTGAGTATGGTGTCTATGTTTCAATGTCTTTTCATGTTGTGAGTATGGTGTCTATGCTTCAATGTATTTTCATGTTGTGAGTATGGTGTCTATGTTTCAATGTATTTTCATATTGTGAGTATGGTGTCTATGTTTCAATGTCTTTTCATGTTGTGAGTATGGTGTCTATGCTTTAATGTATTTTCATGTTGTGAGTATGGTGTCTATGTTTCAATGTATTTTCATGTTGTGAGTATGGTGTCTATGTTTCAATGTCTTTTCATGTTGTGAGTATGGTGTCTATGCGTCAATGTCTTTTCATGTTGTGAGTATGGTGTCTATGTTTCAATGTCTTTTCATGTTGTGAGTATGGTGTCTATGCTTCAATGTCTTTTCATGTTGTGAGTATGGTGTCTATGTTTCAATGTCTTTTCATGTTGTGAGTATGGTGTCTATGTTTCAATGTCTTTTCATGTTGTGAGTATGGTGTCTATGTTTCAATGTCTTTTCATGTTGTGAGTATGGTGTCTATGTTTCAATGTCTTTTCATGTTGTGAGTATGGTGTCTATGTTTCAATGTCTTTTCATGTTGTGAGTATGGTGTCTATGTTTCAATGTCTTTTCATGTTGTGAGTATGGTGTCTATGTTTCAATGTCTTTTCATGTTGTGAGTATGGTGTCTATGCTTCAATGTATTTTCATGTTGTGAGTATGGTGTCTATGTTTCAATGTATTTTCATGTTGTGAGTATGGTGTCTATGTTTCAATGTCTTTTCATGTTGTGAGTATGGTGTCTATGCGTCAATGTCTTTTCATGTTGTGAGTATGGTGTCTATGTTTCAATGTCTTTTCATGTTGTGAGTATGGTGTCTATGCTTCAATGTCTTTTCATGTTGTGAGTATGGTGTCTATGTTTCAATGTCTTTTCATGTTGTGAGTATGGTGTCTATGTTTCAATGTCTTTTCATGTTGTGAGTATGGTGTCTATGTTTCAATGTCTTTTCATGTTGTGAGTATGGTGTCTATGTTTCAATGTCTTTCATGTTGTGAGTATGGTGTCTATGTTTCAATGTCTTTTCATGTTGTGAGTATGGTGTCTATGTTTCAATGTCTTTTCATGTTGTGAGTATGGTGTCTATGTTTCAATGTCTTTTCATGTTGTGAGTATGGTGTCTATGTTTCAATGTCTTTTCATGTTGTGAGTATGGTGTCTATGTTTCAATGTCTTTTCATGTTATGAGTATGGTGTCTATGTTTCAATGTCTTTTCA
Organism: Meghimatium bilineatum; assembly: GCA_034231615.1. NCBI lineage: Eukaryota > Metazoa > Mollusca > Gastropoda > Stylommatophora > Philomycidae > Meghimatium > Meghimatium bilineatum. The sequence continues at coordinate 45,808,398 of CM067319.1, forward strand.
TGTTATGAGTATGGTGTCTATGTTTCAATGTCTTTTCATGTTGTGAGTACGGTGTCTATGTTTCAATGTCTTTTCATGTTGTGAGTATGGTGTCTATGTTTCAATGTCTTTTCATGTTGTGAGTATGGTGTCTATGTTTCAATGTCTTTTCATGTTGTGAGTATGGTGTCTATGTTTCAATGTCTTTTCATGTTGTGAGTATGGTGTCTATGTTTCAATGTCTTTTCATGTTGTGAGTATGGTGTCTATGCTTCAATGTCTTTTCATGTTGTGAGTATGGTGTCTATGCTTCAATGTCTTTTCATGTTGTGAGTATGGTGTCTATGCTTCAATGTCTTTTCATGTTGTGAGTATGGTGTCTATGCTTCAATGTCTTTTCATGTTGTGAGTATGGTGTCTATGTTTCAATGTCTTTTCATGTTGTGAGTATGGTGTCTATGCTTCAATGTATTTTCATGTTGTGAGTATGGTGTCTATGCTTCAATGTCTTTTCATGTTGTGAGTATGGTGTCTATGCTTCAATGTCTTTTCATGTTGTGAGTATGGTGTCTATGTTTCAATGTCTTTTCATGTTGTGAGTATGGTGTCTATGTTTCAATGTCTTTTCATGTTGTGAGTATGGTGTCTATGTTTCAATGTCTTTTCATGTTGTGAGTATGGTGTCTATGTTTCAATGTCTTTTCATGTTGTGAGTATGGTGTCTATGTTTCAATGTCTTTTCATGTTGTGAGTATGGTGTCTATGCTTCAATGTCTTTTCATGTTGTGAGTATGGTGTCTATGCTTCAATGTCTTTTCATGTTGTGAGTATGGTGTCTATGCTTCAATGTCTTTTCATGTTGTGAGTATGGTGTCTATGCTTCAATGTCTTTTCATGTTGTGAGTATGGTGTCTATGTTTCAATGTCTTTTCATGTTGTGAGTATGGTGTCTATGCTTCAATGTATTTTCATGTTGTGAGTATGGTGTCTATGCTTCAATGTCTTTTCATGTTGTGAGTATGGTGTCTATGCTTCAATGTCTTTTCATGTTGTGAGTATGGTGTCTATGCTTCAATGTCTTTTCATGTTGTGAGTATGGTGTCTATGCTTCAATGTCTTTTCATGTGGTGAGTATGGTGTCTATGCTTCAATGTCTTTTCATGTTGTGAGTATGGTGTCTATGTTTCAATGTCTTTTCATGTTGTGAGTATGGTGTCTATGTTTCAATGTCTTTTCATGTTGTGAGTATGGTGTCTATGTTTCAATGTCTTTTCATGTTGTGAGTATGGTGTCTATGTTTCAATGTCTTTTCATGTTGTGAGTATGGTGTCTATGTTTCAATGTCTTTTCATGTTGTGAGTATGGTGTCTATGCATCAATGTCTTTTCATGTTGTGAGTATGGTGTCTATGTTTTAAACTCATATATGAGAACACTGAGTACACATGCCCAGTAGATCAATATCTTTGTTTCCATTGTCAACTTCATGTTTTTTCAGGCACTTCTTGATAATTTATCAAAATTAGTGGTTGTCTGTTCTACTAAAATACTAATCGTTTCAATAAGAGAGAGATTTGCAGTTAATGTGGAACAAAGGTAGTTGAAACCATGAACTGATTAAAGTGTATGTATAAAAGATTTTAAACGAAAAAATATCACAAAAAAAGAACAATGACTTTTTCTTTGCAATCCAAAGTGGATTGTTATCAAGAAGCAAGTAAACGAACGAAGAATTAAACGCATATCTTATATTTTGCAATTCTTTAAATTTTTTGACTAATTTTAATAGTAAATGTAACAACAGTACATTGTCATTAATTTTATCACTTCTAATTTGTGTTACTATGGCACTCTCCAATAAGATATGTACTGATACTTTGATTATTATTTATACTATTATCACAAGTATGTGTGAGTTTTGATGTGATGAGGTTGTTGCCTGGACATACGGAGGACGTTGTTCTCAAGACTGTGCTGATACTTGACAAATGTTAATGTGAATATAGGAGAAGATGTAGTCAAATAGAAATGATGAATAATTCACCGAGAACCACGCAAAACGTGAATGTTGCCATTCTATTGAAAAGAAAATAGTAGCATATCCTATTCAGGACGTCGCTATCAACCCTGAATTTTTTGTCTCTAGTGATTTTCTAGGCAATATAAATATTTTAGCCAGTTTATATATTAATACAGTTTGCCAGTGCTTTCTGAACGGTCTGGAGGCACAATTGCCTGTGGTGGAGATCGAACTCGGTACCTTGGCCGTCATATACGGGCTCTGTACCACTCCGCCACAGAGGATACGAAAAGACATATTCAAGCGACATGGTAAAAATAGCATATTTTTTAAACCAATACTAGATTGTGATTAGATAAAGTTTTGTCTTAATTTGAGAGATGAATCGGTTTCATCTGAACGGAATGGGATCTCATTTTTACAATAATTCATCATTTAAAAAAATATTAAATCTTTATATGCGAGAAGCCCTAAAATTTAGATCATTCCCGCCTGCCTCATAAATCGACAAATCCTCTATTTTTTAAAGTAATTTCAAAATATCTTTTTATATTTTCGTCGTTCGTTCTCAAACTTCTGCTGAATAGTAATATATATGTTTGGATAACGGAATGCGTTTTGCCAAGATGTGCAGAAATAGCAGCTATATCGGTGTCTTTTATCCTGTAACATTTATAATATTAACATTTATCTGTGTAAGGTTTTTTCAATCCTGACGTAATTTCTAAATATATTGTGTGGGACAGAAAAACAAACGGATAAAAGTTAATATTATTCAAAGTTTGAACTAGTTTTTTCCAACCTGTCTCCACTAACAGACTGATAAAATCTGGACTACTGAACGTTCTGCTGTCAGTTTTATTCTAAAATGTAAATGTGTAGTCATTCAGAAATATTTGAAAATTAGATTTTAGAATATAGATAACATGTCCGCCAGATTTTCACTAGTTCGAGATATCCACCGTAATCTTACTGTGGTAAATATGGGTCAATTTTTTTAAATGTCAGTTCTTGATTTTGTGTTTTTCAACATTTTAGAGAAATTTACACGTTTATTTTACTCCTAAATCTCAACGTATCGTTCTAATTGTCTTCATTCTTTCTATCCATTAAGAATCTACTCACTCTTCAACATGTAATCCAATATCATAAAACCTTTCTCTTAACAAGCTTCTATGTTCTTCTTCCTTACTTTCTCTTTTGCATTTTTTTTTCTAGAACTTCAGGTGAGCTTATGTCAGCTTGTTAGTCCTCAATTTCTTTTCTTGAACTTCATTGCTGTTAGTCTCGATTCATCATTCCACTGGCATAAAATGAGGTCCGAAGAGAGAATACTATTTGCACAACTCTTCCTCACTTAAATCAAAATTCCCCGTGCAAGTCATTTTCACATCCATGAAATATTATTAAACAACAGACTAAGCTGAAGGTTTACGGAGAAGTGGTACTTCTACCGCGGTTATACGACGATGAAACATTGTGTACAGACGACGTGTAACGAAGCTAAATCCCCTTCACACAACCTGTTTCAGAAATGTTATGAATATCAGATGACAAGATAGGATTCCGGATACCACTGTCCTGGATAGATCATGTAGTAGTATCATTGACACTATTATAGCGCAGACACAGATTCCCTGGGAAAGTCATGTGGTACGTGTCCCAGATTATCGTCTGCCAAAGATACTTATTTATGATGAGTTGCAGAAAGGCATGCCCTCTCAAGATTACCAAAAAGAAGTTATACAAGGACTCTGTAAAGACCTAACTGAAAGTCCTTGAAATAGGACAAGGTGCACGGGAAGAACTTGCACATAAATACAACTACATGGCGACCTATAGTCAAAAATGGTGCATCATCTTGTGAAAAGAGAAGGAATGTGGAAGATCAACAGTGGAGAGTAGCTAGAAAGTCACGGGTAGATCAAATATCATCTACAGTGGTCATCCCATACTCGATCTGTTCAAGGACATTTGAGTCTCGAATAGGGCTTATTGACCATCAAAGATCTCAGTCAAGGACATACCTATTAATTTCAAACGTGGATGTAACAAATTGTCATGATCAGCATGTGTTAGACGAATAACAACAAAGACCTCAATCAGTCAGTTAGTTAATCAGTCAGTCAATCAACCAATCTGTAAATCAACAGTACCTTAGTAAGTTATTTAGTCTGTCAGTCCATTATTCAGTCAGTTAATCATTCGGTCAATCAGTAGGTTAATCAGTGATTTAGTCTATAAGTTAGTCAGCCAGCCAGTTAGTCCATTTATTAGTAAGTCAGTTAGTTAATCAATCGGTTAGTTAGCCTGAGTGTCATTCAATAAATCATCTACTTATACAGTTAGTTAGTTATTTGTCAGTGAGTTAGCTGGTCAGTCAGACAGTTATTGATTACGTCAGTTTGTCAGTGAGTCAGCCACTCACTTAGTTAGTTTCTCAGTTAGTCATTGAGTTAGTCGGTCAGTGAGTTTATCACTCACTTTGTCAGTGAGTCACGCATTCAGTTAGTCATTCGGTACGTTAGTAAATGAGTCAGTCAATCAGTGAGTCAGTCAGTCTGTTAGTCAGTGAGAAGGTTAGTCAGTGAGAAAATCAGTCAGCGAATGAGCAGTTAGTCAGTCAGCTTAGTCAGTCAGTTAATCGTTATGGAGTTAGTCAGTCAGTTAGTGAGTAGTTAGGGAGTCAGTTAGTCAGTCAGTCAATTAGTTAGTTTGCAGACAGCCAGTCAGTAAGTGTCAATCAGTTATTACGACAATGAGTCAGTCAGTTCATAAGTGAAACATTCGGTAAGTCATTTTATCAACCAGTCAGTTTGTTAGTGTTCAATCAATCATAGTAAGTTTATCAGTCAGTTAGTTAATGTGTTAATCGGTCAGTCTTTTAGTAAGTTAGTCAGTAAAACATCAGTAATTTAATCTGTCTGTCAGTTAGTTAGCTAGCTAGTTCTCAACTAATCAATTATTCAATGAGTGAGTCTGTCAATCAATGACTTAGTTAGTTAGTCATCACCATGAAACTCCCCAGGGCAAGTCATCATGTCTTTAAAAAATGGTAGCGTATCTTATTGAGGATGTAGCCATCAACCCAGCAGTTTTTGGCTGTAGTGATTTTTTTATTTTGCCAATATGTCTGCAATATGTCTTACGGTCTACTATTCAACATTTGCCCTTCAGCAAATGATAGCTGTACTGTTCCAAATAATTTTTTGCTGATAACTCTTATTTTGATTCCTAACTGCCGTTCATTTCTAGCAATTCCACTCAACGTTCCATGGTCTTGTATTCTGGCCAGACATAGAAGGATAAGTACAGCTCATAAGTTAGCATAACTCCTTGTTTGTAATATGAATATATGCAAGTTTCAATGAATTTACTACTAGTCACTATAGTCACGATGGCAAGTCTGACCACTCTTTCATTTGCTATTTTCGATCCTAACAAGATGTAAAGATTGACACTAAGGTAAACTACAGAATAGAGAAAGCTAGTGCCACATATGAAAGACTTTGAGAACACGTCTGGGACAAAAGGGGAATAACTACCACCAAACTCATAGTTTACCAGGTAGCAGTAATATCATCACTCCTTTGCGTCTGTGAAGCATGGATAGTGTATGTCAGACACTCTAGAAGACTCAAATCATTTCCACCTTCGTAGAATACTCAACATTCATTGGATGGATTTACTGTCCTGGCCATGCTGGAGTCAGGGGAAACGAAAGAGCCGATGTGTCGACTGGCAAAGCTTTGGTGAACGGCACCGATATAAGAAGAAACAGGATTGAATTGATAAGAGCAGTCATGGATAACCTACGAGAAGACGAGGAGGAAGTCGAACGTGACAATGTACATATTCAGAGAATGGTAGAAATTGGATCTATCTATCTATCTATCTATCTATCTATCTATCTATCTATCTATCTATCTATCTATCTATCTATCTATCTATCTATCTATCTATCTGTCTGTCTGTCTGTCTGTCTGTCTGTCTGTCTGTCTGTCTGTCTGTCTGTCTGTCTGTCTGTCTGTCTGTCTGTCTGTCTGTCTGTCTGTCTGTCTGTCTGTCTGTCTGTCTGTCTGTCTGTCTGTCTGTCTGTCTGTCTGTCTGTCTGTCTGTCTGTCTGTCTGTCTGTCTGTCTGTCTGTCTGTCTGTCTATCTATCTATCTATCTATCTATCTATCTATCTATCTATCTATCTATCTGTCTATCTATCTATCTGTCTATCTATCTATCTGTCTATCTATCTATCTGTCTATCTATCTATCTGTCTGTCTATCTGTCTGTCTGTCTATCTATCTATCTGTCTATCTATCTATCTGTCTATCTATCTATCTGTCTATCTATCTATCTGTCTATCTATCTATCTATCTATCTATCTATCTATCTATCTATCTATCTATCTATCTATCTATCTATCTATCTATCTATCTATCTATCTATCTATCTATCTATCTATCTATCTATCTATCTATCTATCTATCTATCTATCTAATCTATCTAATCTATCTAATCTATCTAATCTATCTAATCTATTTATCTAACTATCTATCTATCTATCTATCTATCTATCTATCTATCTATCTATCTATCTATCTATCTATCTATCTATCTATCTATCTATCTATCTATCTATCTATCTATCTATCTATCTATCTATCTATCTATATATCTATCTATCTATCTATCTATCTAACTAATCTATCCTTCCCTTTATTCAACACCCCAATTGTTTACCAGTTTCAAAGTGTACCTTTATCCTGTTAGTAATATTCGTATTAGGTAACAAAGTTTTGGGAAACAGTGGTTCTGTTATATAAATCTCGCTGCTTTATAGGTTATGGTCTGGAAGAATCCGGTTCTCTATACGTGACGGCCCTCAGAAGGAGAATCTCAAGAATTGCTAGAGGAAGATTAAAATAAACTCAGAAAGAAACGAGGTTTTCATCAGGTATTGTTTCTATGAAGACATTGTTTCATCTGACAAGTAGAGAGACGGAGAAAGAGGGAAATAGAGAGAAATATAGAACTAGTTAAAGAGAATGCAAGAGAGGAAAGAGAAAGAAGAAAGTTTAGGAAAAATCCAAGATAGAAATAAAGTGAAAGACAGAGACAGATAAAAAGAGACAGACAGAGGAAAAATATAAAAAGACGAAGAGAGAAAGATAAAAGACAGAAAGATAACACAATAGAGAAAGAGTGAAAGACATAGAAAGAGAAATAGGAAGGCATAGAAATATATTAAAGAGAAAAGCAAAAAAAATGAAATAGAGATACAAAATACTCAGAAAAAAAATAGAAAGACCGTGTAAGCTAAATTTTTAAAAATACAGAGAGAAAGGCAGAGAAGAATACAAAGAGAAAACAGAAATATACAAAAAAGAGAAACATAGAGAAAGAGAGAATGACAGACAACAAGAACAAGTCTGATAAAGATAACTAGTCAGAGAAGAGTAAAGAGTCAGATAAAGTTGAAGAGAGAGAGAGAGAGAGAGAGAGAGAAGGAAAGTACTTTACCAGAGAGAGGGAATGAGAATGTACAGTGGAACTCAGTGAGGTATCACATATGTTCAATAAGAGAGAGAAGGTTAATTCATCTTCAGGTGATGAAAGGAATAGGTGAGAGGTCAGGTGATCATGGCACGTGTTGTTTGTACAAGAAGCAGAATGTAACAGGTAGACGCCGAGGACGAGATTCAAAAAGAATGGAGGTGAAGTCGGAAGATGAAGATTGTGTTGATAGAATTGATAAACCATTACCAAAAGAACAGGAAGTAGATAAGGAAACAGGTAGGATAAAAAGGAATATGGTTGACAATGTATTTGATCATGGAGAGAAAGAAGGCTTTGAGCGTTGTTCGTACGAGTAAGCCATATTGAGAGGAATTGGAAAGTAGGGACAAGGGGAGTGGGGCGAGGATTGAATAAGATTTAAACAGTGGATTAAGTGTGACAGACGGGTTGCAGCTCGTGGAGTTGGTTATCCGCATGGATTTTATTGTAACGTAAATATCCACATCTTTATCCGCACTCTATTTTCTCTCATTCTTTAGAATTCCCCTCTTTCACTTTGTGTTTCCCTTCCCAGTTTCGTGTTTACAGTTTATTGCTATATTTTTCATACTTTCCCGTATTGTTCCAACGGTAATATCTTTCCGCCGTATTGAATATTTAACATCTCTCCCATATTGTTATATTTTCCCTATCTCCCATATTGTTATATTTTCCCTATCTCCCCATATTGTTATATTTTCCCTATCTCCCCATATTGTTATATTTTCCCTATCTCCCATATTGTTATATTTTTACATACTTCTCCGTATTTTTAGTTTTTCATACTTCACCTATCATTCTATTTTCCATCTCCCCATATTGTTATATTTTCCCTATCTCCCCATATTGTTCTTCTAATTACTACAATTTTACCTTTCATTTCGTCCCAGTTGTTACATCTTCACACATCCTTCACTTACTGTGTGGCGGTGCAGGAAAATATAATAGTAACTCTGCACCCTATCCAATCTAATGTTGAAAGGAAAACTTCACCACCTGGCACAAGGAGCAAGAGTGACAACCGCGTTTTTCCTCCATGCTACAATGCTATTCTGGTCTCAACCATTTTCTACTATCTTCTTAATAATACGCTTAATAACTTTTAAGTATCCTTAATAGTATCAATCCATACTTTCTTTATTTTGGCTGTCCCATCCCATATAGGGCCAGTGACCCAAATATGCTGAAGTCGGATGTGTCAGGCCGAAAGGCGCAGATATCGCAGCAATGCTGTAAACCATGACACGACGTATTCCGTTCTCCGGACTACATCCTGCTAATCTGCAGGAGTTTGAGAACGAACGCAGAAGAAGAAGAAATGAACCTGACAAATGCAAAATTTATCCCGTTAGTGAGTTGCAGGGTAGGATATTGTATGTAACACGTTATACACAGTAACAAATATACATATATGATGCTTATAAAGTCGCTGTACACTCATTTACATTGCTGGTGGCACTATGTCATGATTTGTGAGTATTTAGTGAGGCTGTATGTGATATCATTGACGCCAGATTGGTTAAAAAGAACGTACCTCTTGTGGTGAGGTTCAACAGTTAAACCACGTACGTTAGTACAATTTTGATATAGAAATTGTTTAATGCAAACTAAACACTAAGTACAGTTGTGTTTTTCTGATTCGATAAGTCACGTTTCGGGTGAGATTTGGGCTTCACTTAGCAAAATCATGCCCACAGAAATGTTACACTGGAATAATGTGTTTTTTTTAATTGTTTAAGCTAAGAATGGAGATGGCAATGGCTGCCATGGCAAGGTTGAATATAATTTGAAGAGGAAAGATCACTATTAGAGTAAAAATCAATTTATTCAGAATGATAGTGCTAAATATTTATGCGGGTGTGAAAGGTGGAAAAACACAGTGGAACTCAGTGAGGTATCACAGATAGTTGATGTCTTTGATGTTTTGATCACAGAAAATTGATGCCTTTGAGATGTGAGTATATAGAAGAATAGGGAGAACATCATGGAAAGAGAAGAAAACAAATAAAGACGTGCTAAAGACACTTAATATGAAGAAAGAACTACTAAGAGAAATAAAGATCAGGCAAATAAAATACTTTGGACACATTAAAAGATATGACACCTTATTGAGACCTTACTTGAGGGTAAAGTCAAAGGGAAGCGAGCAAGAGGTAGGCAGATATACAAGTGGGAGAGTAACATTACACGATGGACAGGTTACAGTCTAGCAGAGTGCACCACCAAGACAAGAGACAGGAGATGTTGGAGATACGTTGCAGCCAACCTTCGTTGCAGAGACGGCACTGTATGATGATGATGAAAGTTGGACATTCAAAGCAGACACAAAAATAAGGATTCATGCCTTTGAAAACAAGTGCTATAGACGTTTGTTGAGAATTAATTATAGTGAACGTAAGACAAATATATTTGTCCAAAAGCAAATAAACAAACTTGCAGGTTATCAAGATTCAATTTTGACGATGGTGAAACTGCGCAAATTTGTTTGGTTTGGACTCGTAACGAGACAAGACTCTCTATACAATTATTGTGCAGGGAACGGTCGAAGGTGGGACAGAAAACCATGCTGAAGTCGGATGTGTCAGGACGACAGGTACATCAATCGCAACAAAGCTGTAAGCCATGACACAATGCGTTCTGATCTCTTGTCTACATACTGTTATTTTGCAGTAATTTTAGAACGAACACAGAAGACCACTACGTGCTCCCGAATACGTTCTCACTGCGCATAAAAGTGCATATGTATTAAAAGTTACCTAACTTTGAATTCGTATTCCTGCCAAATTATCCAGGTAACAAGAGGAGTCAGCTTATTATCGCTGTTTGTCATTATATTGCTTTTATCAACGTTAGTGGCAATGTCAGAGAAAGATTATTATGTGAGAAATGAAATGTTTACGAAAAGCATCAAACAGAACAAGGAGATACAATGTGAGGAATAAAGAGATTACAAGATATGTTAGAACAATATCTGTGGTGAAATATAATATATGTATATATCTTGTCTTCTTCATCGTTCATTCTCAAACTCCCGCTGGATCACTCTTGAAACAGGAGCAAGGTCCTAACGTCCTATTAGATTTCCAGCAGGATGTAGTCCAGAGAATGGAAATGAATTGTGTTGCCGTTTATTGGCGCCAATGGCCCAACGCGTCCGTCTTCGGTGGAATATATATATATATATATATATATATATATCATGAAACTGACTTAAATGGTTCGACCACTTAAGGAGGAAATGCTGATAATAGCCAGCACCAAGAGCATAAAATATAAAAATGGAAATAGCAAGAGGCAGAGGAAGAAGAAGACCAAGATGAAATTGGATTGAAGGACTTACCGAAATCCAGAGACGTAAAAATAATACTGCATATCAAGATACCAAAACGAGCCAAGTCCTAAGACAGATATTCGTTCAACCCTGCGATGAATAACAGTAGATAAAAGACGATGAATATAAATATATAACTAGATAGATAGATTAAATAGACAGATAGACAGACAGACAGACAGATAGATAGATAGATAGATAGATAGATAGATAGATAGATAGATAGATAGATAGATAGATAGATAGATAGATAGATAGATAGATAGATAGATAGATAGATAGATAGATAGATAGATAGATAGATAGATAGATAGATAGATAGATAGATAGATAGATAGATAGATAGATAGATAGATAGATAGATAGATAGATAGATAGATAGAGATAGATAGATAGATAGATAGATAGATAGATAGATAGATAGATAGATAGATAGATAGATAGATAGATAGATAGATAGATAGATAGATAGATATGATAGATAGATAGATAGATAGATAGATAGATAGATAGATAGATAGATAGATAGATAGATAGATAGATAGATAGATAGCTAGCTAGCTAGCTAGCTAGCGAGATAGATAGATAGATAGATAGATAGATAGATAGATAGATAGATAGATAGATAGATAGATAGATAGATAGATAGATAGATAGATAGATAGATAGATAGATAGATAGATAGATAGATAGATAGATAGATAGATAGATAGATAGATAGATAGATAGATAGATAGATAGATAGATAGATAGATAGATAGATAGATAGATAGATAGATAGATAGATAGATAGATAGATAGATAGATAGATAGATAGATAGATAGATAGATAGATAGATAGATAGATAGATAGATAGATAGATAGATAGATAGTTAGATAGATAGATAGATAGATAGATAGAAGAAACGCTTCAATGAATACTTGAAAACATCTCTCAAGAACAGCAGGATTGACCCACTCTCTTATGACCCAAACCACAACTCTTGACCAACCAACCTGAAACAATCATATCAGAACGGATGTTAAAATTATTGGACAGGGCAGGAAACTGCAGACAATTCAATAGAGATCAAAATTAAAAGAAAAATCTGGATATTTTTCTGATCTTAATACCTACTATATTCCTGCTGAAATTTCAACATGTCTTTCCAGAGCCCGGATTGAATTCATCAGCTAAGAACTCACAAACAGTCAAACCAAATCATCATTTTCATATATTATATTACAACAGGTAGAGAATACAAAGAGGGAAAGAGTAAACACTAGCCAAAAAAATTAAAATATAGAAGCGTTGTATAAGGTAATAGAAAGTTAAAGTTGAAGAGAAGCTGTAGAGTTAGACTTTCATATTGAAGCATATTTTGATATGCATGGCTCAGCATTGGACACACATTCCTTAAGGACTCTTTTTCTCACAAATGTCTGTTTTATAATTGGTTCTGTATGTTGGGAAAGATCCAGTAGGGATTTCTACATTGTCTACACTCCGTTGTCTTTTGCTGTCTATCTTGTCTGTTGTAAGTCTATTCTCCAGACCTCCTTGTCCGAAAAAATAAAGATTTTCTCTTTCTCATATTATTAAGGAACCCTTATCTCACAATTGACTCTTTTAGCACCTCGTTAGTTTTTTCTAGATGTACACTGTACTTTCAGCATTATTCAAAGAAGCACAATTATGTTGCTTCTAATTTCCCACTCTCCTGTTCATTGATTGTCCAAGACTTGCATCTATCTGTTAGAATCGGTATTATTCTCTGGTCTCTAATCATAATAATACACACTCACGGCAGAAGACGAATGTACTGGGCGGGGGTCATGGTCGCAAATAACAATGCGACACAACACATTACCATTCTCTGGACTACCTCCTGCTGGAAATCCGGTCTGGTTAACCCGACCAATCTGTTTCCAGCCTCTGTCGTCTGGAGTAAGACCAACCTCCACTTCTAGCAGCTTGCCTCGATAGGATCCGTAACGATAACTTATATGTTTAGTCATAACTGAACTATATTTGCATTGTTCAATCATAATTTAATTATAACTTTATTGTTCCATCATAACTTAGCTATAACTTTATTGTTCAGTCATAGCGTAACTTTAATTTACATGTTTCAATCATAATATAACAAAAACTTCACTGTATCAGTCATAACTTAACTATAACTTCATTATTTAATCTTAACTTAACTATAACTTCATTATTTCTTCTTAACTTAACTATAACTTCATTATTTCTTCTTCTTCAGCATTCTTTCTCAAACTCCCATTGGATATCTTGTATCAGGACCATGGTCCTAATAGATTTCCAGAAGGACGTAGTCCAGAGAATGGAAATGCGTTGTGTCGCCGTTTTATTTGCGCCAATGGCCCGACACAGCCGTCTTCGGCGGGGGCTTCATTATTTAATCTTACCGATAACGTATACACACGAAAGTTTCCTATATACAGCGACCTAAACTTCTTTCACCTTCCGTTCTCCTTCCCTCCTTGGACAAGCGAAAATAACCCTCCCTCCTTCCTCACACTAGGACAGCTGAGTCAACAAATTTTCCAATAGAAAGCCATCAGCAAATAAAGTGACTCAATGAACTCGCAGTTGATAATCGATATTTAGTTACCTGTCCTCAGCTAGTGACAAATCTACACAGGACATGGCTACATTCTTACTGATAGGTGTGTGCTCAACGTAATCTGTAGTGAAGATAATGATGATAAAAACGACGAGGATATAAAGAATTTATAGCGTGAGTAAACTATCATAACCTTGCTTGTGTTTTATTTTGCTAGCATATTGCATCAACTTCATTATGCAAGTACAATATCCAGTTCTAAATTGAAGTGCAATATACAATTCTATAGTAAAGTACAATATACAGTTCTAAATTGAAGTGCAATATCCAATTATATAGTCAAGTACAATGTCCAGTTCTATAATCAAGTAAAATATCTAATTTATAATCATATACAATATCCACATCAAGTACAATATCCAGTTCTACCATCAAGTACAATATCAAGTTCTATATTGAAGAACAATTTTAAGTACTAGATTGAAGTACAATATCAAGTTCTACCATCAAGTACAAGATCAAGTTCTATATTCAAGAACAATATCCAGTTTCAAATTCAAGTATAATATCAAATATCCAAGTCAACATTCGCTTATAGCATCTAATATACACTTCTCTAATCAAGTGCAATATCCAGTTTTTATTCAAATACAATATCGAGTTCTATATTAAAGTACAATAACTAATATTCTGATCTATATTTAAGTACATAGATACATTGTACAATAAAAAATTGTACATAGTACAATATAATAAAGTATAATATTCAGTTCTATAACCAAATATAATATCCTGTTCTATAATCAAGTATAGTATACAGTTTTATAATCAAGTACAATATCCAGTTGTATATTGAAGTAAAATATCTAGTTCTATATTGAAGTACACTTTCCAGTTCTATATTGAAGTACAATATCTAGTTCTATATTGAAGTACACTATCCAGTTCTATATTGAAGTACAATATCCAGTTCTATATTGAAGTACACTATCCAGTTCTATATTGAAGTACAATATCCAGTTCTGTATTGAAGTACACTATTCAGTTCTATATTGAAGTACAATATCCAGTTCTATAATGAAGTACACTATCCAGTTCTGTATTGAAGTACACTATCCAGTTCTGTATTGAAGTACACTATTCAGTTCTATATTGAAGTACAATATCCAGTTCTATATTGAAGTACACTATCCAGTTCTGTATTGAAGTACAATGCCTAATTCTATATTCAAAAAAAATATCCAATTCTAAATACAAGTACGTCTTCTGCCTTTATTCTCAAGCTTCCTGGATGTTAGCTAGATGCAGAGTTATCACAGTCTGCCCTAAATTACAGCTCAGCTGCGATATCTGCGATGTGCCAGCTTGACATATCCGACCTCGTCGTGGCCTATGGGTCTCTTTCATCCTTTAAGGATTGGACCCTTGCCCCTCCCCATATAGTCGCCACTTACAATGTACCTGGCTGATAACAGTATTACTAATCTTTGTTCTAATTGTGGGCCCCGTCAAAACACTTATGATATTCAAGTTCAACACCCAGTTCTATATTCAAGTACAACATCCAGTTCTATATTTAAAGATATTCTATATTTGCCAGACATTTCAGTTGTGACTACTACACTATAGTAAGTCTGCACCAACGATTCCTGGTGACAAGTACCACCGATGACTGCGCCAGACCTTGTCAATCTCGTATAACGATATTAGCTGAACAACTCTCGAGCAGCAACTCAGACAGCAGTTCATACACGTGGAACTATGTGGTCTATTACGTAAACACTGTGCACAGTAGACTTCACTCCTCTAGCTTTCAAAACACAAGTCCTAACATTTGTCATATCCTGACAGATGCCACCAGACCAACAGTAGATGCCACCAGACCAACAGTAGATGCCTTCATACCAACAGTAGATACCAACAGTAGATGCCACCAGCCCAAAAGTAGATGCTACATAGCAACACTAGATGCCATCAGACCAACATTAGATGCCTCAAGACCAACACTAGATGCCATCATACCAACACTAGATGCCATCAGACCAACAGACTGGCTTGCGCCTAACATGATATGCATCGTCCAAGTTCGGAATGAAGATCGACAAAGTTATCTGATAAAATCTGATTTAATGTCTTTTTTTGCTGATATGATCAATCGAATGTATCGTCATCCTGGAGAAAGATATACTGACGTGTCTAAAGTCCAGCTTATCAGACAGGAAGAAGGAAGCGTACATGTATAGGATATATTCTCCCATGATCACTTTATTCAAACCTCCAATTATTTTCACAGTTAACGAAACCACTGATGTCTTCGTTAATCAATTATTTCGACCTTTCGTTGTGCCTTTCTTCCACAATCACCAAGATGTGGAAATATTTCATCACGACAACGCCAGACCTCACACTGCTAATGTAAGCATGAATTTCTTAGCTCAACAACCTTTTCTTATACTGGATTGGCCTGCAAACTCGTCTGATATGAATCAGATTTAACGTCTTTGGTGTGAACTGAACAGAATGGTCTGACAGCATGACATCAACAATGTGAATTACTCAAGCGAGCATACATTGCAGAATGGAACGCCATACCCCAAATATGTTTGAGACGCTACAATAGCATGATATCCTGATGCCAGCTTATATTGACGCTGATTGGGGACGCGCGATATTAATGACAGCTGTGACCTAACAGTTAGCGAAAAAAATCATTCATCAGGTGCCATGCCGGCTGGCGTAGGCGATCATAGCTCTCCACAGCTCTCTATCTCTAGTATTAAGTAACAAGATCATTGTTGTTTCTCTGCCATGCCAGGTTGTTAAACTAATATTTTCTCACGTTGTCACCCTCTGTCTCTGTTGCCTTCAATCTTGCCTGTTGTGACTATGTCCTCCAAACCTCCTTGTTTAATAAAGTTGCCAAAAAATGAAGACTTTCTTTTTCTTATACTATTGGTTAAGCTCCGTTTCGCCTTTGACTCTTTCAACACCTTCATATTAGTTGTCCTGGCACTCCATAGTACTCTCAGTATTCTTCTATAGAACCACATCTCTGTTGCCTCTAATTTCCTGTTTGTGTATTGTCCAACACGCATCCATATGTTAGTATAGAAGTTACATAGTGAAAAAATGTATCTTTAAATTAATGGTGGACAACTGCTTACTATACGATTATGAATTGTTTATTTTTTTAAATACTGCAGATTTGATTCAGCAAATAGTTCACAAAAGTGGAAAAATTGTTTCTTCTTCTTCTTCTTCTGCGTTCGTTCTCAAACTCCTGCAGATTAGCAGGATGTAGTCAGAAGAACGGAATGTGGTGTGTCATAGTTTACAGTATTGCTGCGATATCTGCGCCGTTCGGCCTGACGCATTCGACCTCAGCATGGCTTTAGGTCACTGACCAAATATGGGATGAACAGCCAACTCCATCCCATAACCCCCTTAGTCGCCTTTTACGACAAGCGTGGAAGGTAAACAGTGTTGCTATTCTTTGCTCCCCTTTCGGGCCACGGCAACACAAGGAGAATTAATTGTTCCATTAATTTATATTCAGCACGTGCAGTTGTTAAAATTAAAACACATTGATGAATATTTAATGGTTGCTAGTATAGCATAATCCTAATAGTTTATTCTATAACCCTAAACATAATAGCTTACTCTAATATTAATAGAGTCTAATCCTAAGCCAAAATCCGAATAAATTCATCTGAAAATGTATTCTAAAACAACCATATTCTTAAATAGTCCACACATTTGAGTATCTACTAGAATTCACATTTGTGATTTAACACGATCAACCATGCAGACCTACTTAAAACCTACTGAAATTAACACACCAAATAACACAAGAAAAGGCAGGTTCTTGTACACTATAGAAAACTCCGTTTACATAATATTCTATGAACTACACTGCATGACGTTCCTAAATATGACGTCACGTTGTTTACTTCCACTGTCATTAGAGTAGGATGGTCCAAATTTGAAATTGTTGAGGCGAAGGCACATATACGAGTAGGAGGTAACAGGAAGGTGTCCACTTGAATGATAAACAAACTACAATAATAGCGATAACGTTTTAGAAATCTAGGTGATTTGTATATAAAGTCAATGACTTTAGGAACCGGGGGGAGGGGATATGGGATAACATTTGTCCAAAAGGGTATCGACCGGTTAAAATTTATTGAGAACTTGCCAAACATATACTTCAAGAGTGTTCAGAGCATGAAACGCTGAGGCAGACATATTTGCCAGAGGTAACAACACTGGGATGAAAGCTCAATGGGCCACTGTATGAACTACAAAAGACAGTGAGTTGTATTCAGGAGACAGAATTACAGATATAGACATGTTTCAAATGAGCGAAAGAAGAAGAAGAATTGAGAACTTCTGTTCTATTGTACGTAAAAACGTGTCGACTATCTTTCCCCCCCCCCCCCAATTGTGACTTTAATTAGTCGAGTCCTCCGGAGCAATTAAAAATAATACTCACGCGATAGACAGGTAATGGAGTTCTACTTGATGACAACTAACACACTATCACTGACGGAAGTCCTGTGTATTGTCTTTTGTATGATTATATTCTGTGTTTTGTTTTGTTGTGTATACTATATTAATTCATATAAACATCCGTCAGTGATAGTGTGTTAGTTGTTATCCAGTAGGACTCCATTACCCGTCTTTCACGTGAGTATTATTTTCAATTATGTTCTACTAGCAGTACTACCTTCTATCGAAGCAATTAAAGAGCTCGGATTTAGTTCTTTCAGAAATATATGCCGAGAGAATATCTTTGTTAACATCTACGTCTTGTAATAACTGAAAGACAGAGCGGACATCAGCAGATATATAAACCCTGACTATCGTCAATATGAATACCTGTTGGCTAAATTGGGAATCATCCTTCTGAGGTGACGCATTTGACATATTCTGTGATTGTAATTGTTTGTCGACACAAAGTAAAGATAAAGTGACAAGTGAACTCACTGGAACAATCTAACGCATCACTTTATAATTCCAAAGGATAATTTCCCAAATTAGCCAACAGGTCTTATCTTTTTTTATATAAATCACAAATAACACACACTAAAGAAGCTTGTATTAAGAAACACGGGTCATGCCAGTTAAAATAAGTCACGGGATGACACCAGACGACAATGTAATGCATTCCGTTATTTGGATTACATCCTGATATTTGAGAATAATAACCAAAAAAAGAAAAGAAAAGAAGCTCTATTTAGATCTTATTTCCAAAGTCATGGTGGATATTGTGATATGTATGTGGTATAAACATATCAGCCCTCTCTGGAAATCGATCCAATAACTACTTTAAAATAAAGATACGCAGCGTCCACTAGACCAGGGGTCGGCAACCTATGGCATGCGTGCCACACTTGGCACGCCAAGCAATTTCAAATGGCACGCAGACTCTTCACGTTTCCTGTATAAAGTTGATTATAAATCGATTAGTGGGGTTTCCTCACTTATTTCGATACTTTGGCGTATCAGTGTACCAGCTACAGACTTATCGAGACTTGTTACATATATTATACATATTTACATATTATTGAATATCACTATATATTCATTAATTAAAATATAAAAATAAAATATTCGGTAAAATAAGAATATTGGCCTCGTCTTTTATAAAATGATATGTGATGTTGGCACTGTGATTAATTGAAACTTTAAGTTGGCACACAGTTAGCAAAAGGTTGCCGACCCCTGCACTAGACTGTTTATTCTTTTAAATTATCATGTGATGTTAGACGTTAGTCTTACATTCATTACCTCCATGGTTCGAATCCCGGTAAAGAATGAGTTTATTTCTGTTGAAGGATAAATTACAAAAAAACTCACCCTGCATATGACGTGGCGACAGCAAGAGCATTCGGCCTTTACCCTACAACTAAGCGTACCACCTCCCTAAACCTAAACTCCATAACGAGACAAAACCTACAATTAAGCGTACCACCTCCCTAAACCTAAACTTCATAACGAGACAAAACCTACAACTAATCGTACCACCTCCCTAAACATAAACTCCATAACGAGACAAAACCTACAACTAAGCGTACCACCTCCCTAAACCTAAACTCCATAACGAGACAAAACCTACAACTAAGCGTACCACCTCCCTAAACCTAAACTCCATAACGAGACAAAACCTACAACTAAGCGTACCACCTCCCTAAACCTAAACTCCATAACGAGAATTAAACTACAACTAAGCGTACCACCTCCCTAAACCTAAACTCCATAACGAGACAAAACCTACAACTAAGCGTACCACCTCCCTAAACCTAAACTCCATAACGAGACTTAAACTACAACTAAGCGTACCACCTGCCTAAACCTAAACTCCATAACGAGACAAAACCTACAACTAAGCGTACCACCTCCCTAAACCTAAACTCCATAACGAGACAAAACCTACAACTAAGCGTACCACCTCCCTGAACCTAAACTCCATAACGAGACAAAACCTACAACTAATCGTACCACCTCCCTAAACCTAAACTCCATAACGAGACAAAACCTACAACTAAGCGTACCACCTCCTTAAACCTAAACTCCAAAACGAGGCAAAACCTAAAACTAAGCGTACCACCTGCCTAAACCTAAACTCCATAACCAGACAAAACCTACAACTAAGCGTACCACCTCCCTAAACCTAAACTCCATAACGAGACAAAACCTACAACTAAGCGTACCACCTGCCTAAACCTAAACTCCATAACGAGACAAAACCTACAACTAAGCGTACCACCTGCCTAAACCTAAACTCCATAACGAGACAAAACCTACAACTAAGCGTACAACCTCCCTAAACCTAAACTCCATAACGAGACACATACAGTATTGGCAGTTTAAAAAAAATATTAATACGATGATAGATAATATTACCCTGAGACAGTAAGAGTGTGTCACTCATGTTTCCTATGCCAGGTTGTGGAGTTTTACTGCCAACTCTAGATTTTTTCCCAGGCATTCTTTTAGATTGGAAAGTTTTTAAAGTTGTTTTTCAGAGGTTTTTCAATTCCCAGACTACTGCTTTATTCATTGTGATTTTAAAGTCCAATGCCATGATCTAAACAGCCTTAAACTCCGAGAAAGGTTGACGTGACATTCTTGCAATTTCAAAGTATACTGCAGATGATAGCGTGTATTTTTTCGCTAGAGTTGAGACATGGGTCTTTTAGTTCGCTTCATCATAGCTGAGACCATGGGGTTAGTTACACTCGACAAAACAAAATAGGGCTTCGACAAAACAAGAGCCATGGCATAAATTATTAAAAATCAATTCAAACATGTCCCGATAAATGTGGGTTTTTTTTCAACTATAATTTTTAGACACTCATAACTTGTCAGTAACTTTCCCAGAGCTATTATAAACTTCACGACTTATTTTAGGCGTCGAACCACTACCAAGTTCATGTTATTTTGAACTATGTGATTTTCTACTAACCCCTTTGTGCGGAGGCCGGCAATAAATTATACGAGAATGGCATGAAGTGATAGGAATGATAACTTAAGTTTGCAAATGTAACCTCTAAAATTAAATTTTTATCATTGGCCGAAAAGTGGTCGATGACACGGGGTAAGTAAAAAGTAAAGTAACCCATAGCATTTATTAATGCCGTAGGGGTGTGAGATGTTAGCGATTTCACATTTCACAGGCTCTGCAAATGAGGGCGGTAGCCATCTCCTCTCCCTCGCAGTCTTTACTTCCCAGATTAATCCGGTACCCATTTAAGGCTGGGTCGACCTGGGAGCCGTTGCGATCTGAAAACATTTCCGCCTCAACTGGGGAATGAACCCAGGACCACTCATATGCGAAGCCAGTGCGCTAACCACTGCGCTAACGCGGCTCCCCAACACGACACGGCAGTGGATATAGTGCTATACTAATATATAGCTATACTTAGTATCCTCACCGACACTGGGTACATGTATCCCAAAATGGGTAAAATCGTAATATTGTGGATAATGAAGGAAGAACAATATAAATATACCATTTCATATCAATTGAGACACCAGTATTATTCTGTTATTGTTATGAAATATTCTTTTTGTTGTTGACATATTTACATTTCGAATGTGACGTCAAGCGATTAGATTTTAACGGGAAGTGGGCAGGTCTTCTTCCATAGGGGTAATAGATAAACACATTTCCCGATTTCTGTATTAGAACATCGGTCTCATATCCGTGATAGTATGAGTTCAAAACTAATTAATGACTGAATGTTTCTTTAGGGGTACAGTTTAAATTATACTCTGCTCTGCACTTCTCGTGGCTACAACTATGATAAAATATTCATTATTACAACCTATAAAATCCTTCCAGAAATCCTTAAGAGAAACGTTTGCGGCGATGAAAGTCTCGTTTTTTAACTAATCAAAATGGTGGGCTAGGTCGAGGGTGAAGATCAATTGAAACATTCCGAAGAAGCACTCACACAACAACTAATTATGAAAACCGTAAATTGGAATTCAGGAAAGAGGACTCGAGACTGGAAGATAACAAGAAAAAAAAACAGACATGGATGGCAAAGAGAACTAAAGTAGCGTCATAAATATAATCATAGAAGTGTTGAAATGGAACAGATAAGGATGGAGAAAAGCTGTGAAGCCAAAGATAACAGGAAAAAAGAACATACAAAGAAGTTCAATACAAGTTTCGAATAAGGTTGAAGAAAACGATCCAAGAAAAAGAAATCGATATCAGCTGCGGGTAGTTGCTCTAAGGAAGATGATATGATTGATGTTGGAAAGAAGTGGTTTTTGGATGCCAATTCTCTGCAAGAGGTGAGAAACAGCAGCATGACTAAGATAATAAGAAGACTTCAAATGTGTAGGATCGTGGATAATTACAATCCAGTAGATTGAAAAACAAAAAACAGAAACATAAAATGAAGACATTGCAAGGATTCACATATTTAAAATAATGATTTAAAAAGTTCAACAAAGGATAGCGTTATTGGGCAATCGAAATATCCGCAGGAGGGATCGTAGAAATGTTTGTTTTATACGGAATGTGAAGGGCTATAGGGAGAATTTAGGAAGAACAGAAAATGCTTAAAACCTTAAGAGTAGGCGTAGGATGATGACAAACCTTTGTTCTTCTTAAAGAAATATGTTTCACTTAACATCGAGACAGCAGCGGAGATTGACGTTTTGTGCACATTTAACACTGAGCTGTTGCATCAGGTTATTTCACAGCAAATCTTCCTATTTCTTTTCTTTTTTCTTTTTTTTCCTCTTAAAATGTATCTAAATAGTTAATTTTGTCTCTTCAATAAATATTAGTATATTGATGTTCATTTTGTATATTGTCCATAGAACTTTGATTCGTGTTGTTTCTATGGGCTGGTACGTTTGTCTCAGTATCTCAAATTAAGGACATTCTTTGAGTATATGTTTTGTAGTCTGGAGTGCCTGTCCACACGTAAATATGGTTATGTTGTCAATCTTAAATTTTATGTACATATTACTGCAGAATGATTTGTGCCTTGTTATGAAGCGTACAATTGTATCATGTTCTGGTCTATTTATAATATTGTAGTCTTCTTGCAAAAATCGAAATGAATTTGGTGTGGATATTATCACAGAGCTTTGCAATGACATATATGAAACAGGCCACATACCTAAAGACCTAACATCATCAATATTCATACCATTGCCTAATAAGCTCAGGGCTGTGTACTGTACAGAATATAGAACAATAAGTCTAATGAGGCAATTTATTAAAGTACTCCTCTAAGATAATACCTGAAAGAATTAAAAACAAGATAGATACGGAGGTCGATGAAGAACAATTCGGTTTTATGAAAAATAAGGGAACCAGAAAAGCTATATTTAGTATCCGACTAGTGATAGATAAAAAAGTATTTACATTTGCTTCATAAACTACAGCAAGGCCTTTGACAGAGACCGTTTCAGCACCCTGCTTACTTGGGCAGGACTATGGTCCTGCTCGAGTGGGACTGTTCGAGCAGTCTTAGTTTCTAGCCCCTGATGGCTGAACAAAGCTTCATCACCATTTCAAGGTGCTGGCCTCGATAGGGTACAGTATTTTCAGACCGACCATTGTCACTTTGAATGCCAAAGTACTCCAGTTCAAAATTAATAGTCAAATGTAAGGGAAATTCTGTCTACGTAAACTAAATTGGTTGAGTTTAGAGTACGCGACCATTGAAGGGACACAACTGCTAAGATTACAAGGAACTAAATTCTTGACTGTTATAGTAAACAACTGATTATCTCCCTCAAGATATATCAGGCACTCTGCCAGGGAAGACTACTATTATGTCAGAAAATGTAGTGAAACCTGACTCCAGCTGTGAGAGTATATACAATTTGTCCAGATTATCTGAGAGAAGCATGATCGATCGTTCTATAATCAGACCCTTTATTGTTTTCTAGTGGGACGACAGAGTTACGCATTGACGCTTCAAGTCTCTTCCTTGCCTCGGCCGATTTGAGAATTGGCAAGATCAGACAGAGTCAAGATGGAAAGAAAAAGTTCAACGTCTGGAATTATATTTTTATATCCACTGGCAAGACTTTTGCACCTTTTTTTCCCTGCATTCGTTCTCAAACTCTTGCAGATTGCGCGATGAGGTCAGAAGAACGGACCGTGGAGTTATTGTTTACAGATTGACTACGATAAATGCGACTTTTAGTTTTGCATGTGAATAAAGTTAACCCTAAATAAGATGGAACAGCTAACCTACCGATAACCTACTTAGCCCTCTCTTACGACATAGACGGTTGATCACGTTACTATTCACTGTCTCTGTTTCGGGAGCGGGAAACAATGATTATTTCCTACTTGTTTTGTAAAGTTGTTGTATAGTTTGAGAAGATGTGTCTATTTTTCATATAGTCTTGCAATCCTTGTACAGCTCATACAGGAAGATAATCAACTTCCCAGCGACCAGAGATGACTATGTTGACAAGGAAACGAAAGGGGTTCAATACTTAGGGGATTAGAATGATATATGTACACACAACTTTAATAAGTAAAATGTAGCGATACCAAATACAGACAACGGACAGGACACGGCATAATAACATCATCGTTTCGACCACACGGCTTTCATTAGAAACATTAACAAAAGCACATAAGTTTATATATTCATAATTCCAGATCACCTCCTTGCAAACAAAATCTTCGATGTAAAATTGGTTTATTCTTAGTCTGTTTGTCCCTATCTTGATAAAGACCTGGTTGGTCGAAACGCCGACTCTATGTATTGTGCTACATAAAACTATCATTTAACCCTTCATATACTTTTTCTATATTCACTTACCAACTGGTGACCAGTTTTGCTGCAGTATCTTATTTACTCAATTAAAGACCAAAACAACTTTAGACGAATCGACTGTCTCAAAATGAATTGATAATATGGAACTTTGAAAAACATATTCAAGATTTCATTAACAACTTGATCAATACATTCTGAGTCACGGGAACCTGCAGCGCAAGATTAAGACTGAATTGTTTTGTAGATATCTCTTCGTGTACGTGCATCCACGCAAGTCCGTTCATAGCCAATGTTTTACACCTCCCCACCCCTTCCTCTTTTTAGCATATCAAACGATGACATTTAGTACTAGGAAATTAGCCAGATGGAGAAGTGCGATGAAATCACCAACTGAACATTAAAATGATAAAATCCTAGCATGATATTCTTCTAAAAACGTCCACCTGTTGCCGTTATTTGCTTCCTTTTAACCATTTACGATTTTTTCCCCACATAAATGCGGACAAATTTCTCATGAAAAAAAGTCGATTGTATATCAAAATGGGTGAACTGCAGTATTTTACAAGGTAGGTAAATTCCCCCCCTCCTCCCCCCACCGGTCATGCTCATCACGTATCTGCGATTGAAACATCCATCAACGGTACAGAGCAGACAGGATATAAAAAGCTGTGAGGAAATTGCCACCAAGAATGAGTACTTCCCGCGTACGCTCTCTAGGGTCTACTCAGGATCCTAGGTCAGTATCGAACACATCAGTCATCGCGTACCCACAGATTGAGTTCTTAAGCTCATGCGGAATACTGTAGTACCTCTATTTCAATACTTCTCAGATTCCTGGTAGTTTATAGAATTTAATCCGGAGATCGGAATGCGCTATGTCATAGTTAACAATTGCACTGTGACATCTGCGTCTTAGGATCTGAACACATCTCACTTCAGCGTGAGGTTTCCGTAACTTTGATCAATGGGATGAGCAAACCAACTTCATATTACAAAAATTCCCTTAGTCGTCTCTTACGACATACATATGTTGCTATTATGTGCTTTCTTTCCAGACCCGACAATAAATTAGACTAGTTATAATTGATTTTAAACAATTTAATGATTAATGCTGAACATGAAAATTTGATATATTTGAAACACTGCAGTAATGATTTAATTATAGTATTGCAGTAATGATTTAATTCTAGTATTGCAGTAATGATTGAATTCTAGTATTGCAGTGATGATTGAATTCTAGTATTACAGTAATGATTTAATTCTAGTATTGCAGCAATGATTGAATTATAGTATTGCAGTAACGATTGAGTTCTAGTATTACAGTAATGATTTAATTCTAGTATTGCAGTAATGATTGAATTCTAGTATTGCAGTAACGATTGAGTTCTAGTATTACAGTAATGATTTAATTATAGTATTGCAGTGATGATTGAATTCTAGTATTACAGTAATGATTGAATTCTAGTATTGCAGTAACGATTGAATTATAGTATTGCAGTAATGATTCATATTGAGCATATTAGTAATAGTAATAGTGGTGATTCTATAGAAGAATGCCGAGAATACCATGGACTGCCAGGATAACGAATGTGTTGGTAGTGAAAGTGTCAAATGGGAGAATTAGCTTAATCAATAATAGGGGCCTATTCGAAAAAGACAATCTTCAGTTTCTTTTGGCCACAGAAGTTTGGAGAACACAGTTACAACAGGCAAGATTGAAGGCTAGAAACACAGAGGGTGACACCGTGAGAAAATATTAAACAGTTTAACAGCCTGGCATGGCAGGGTATCAACAACGATCCTGATACATAATACTGGAAATAGAGAGCTATGGAGATGCATGATTTGAAACATGATTTGTCTATTATTTCTTTGGAGCATTGTATCAATTATCAATGTTGAAAACTATAGAAATAATATAGACAGACCAACTTAGTAATGATATAGTTGGATTGCAGGAGTAATTGATGTATAATTTACATGTATATAATAATTTCTGGAGTGCCAGAGGCACGTGCTTGAATGTTGACGTTACTCCAATCTTTTAAATTAAAATAGGAAATAAATAACGGGTTTCTGGCTAACGATAAAAAAAACAACACAGGTAACTAACAGTCTTCAGACCTTAACGTTGTTTTATCAGGAAATTATCTTAATTTACCTCAGAATATTATTCCCCGATTTATAGGATGTCTATAACGTTTCTGTGCACTGAATTTGAAATATAATGTGCGATCAAGAGGACGTCATTGAAAATTGTGTATTTCTATCATAGGTTCTATCGTAGATTGGTGTTAGTTGCAGAGTTATAACGTTTATTCCCTGAGACTAAATTTCGTTCTGCTACTAGCTACTTTATGTAACACGATGGACATTAGTAGTAGAATGTGGACGAGTAAAACGGGAACCAGAAATTCACCTAATGCAAGAAAGAATACAACTGTATTATATATATATATATATATATATATATATATATATATATATATATATATATGGGCAGATTATATATACATATATGATTATGAATGTATATACATATGTGTGCGTGTGTCTGTATGGGTACGTGTATGTATGTATATGTGTTAATGCAGTCATATTACTGAAGAAAGCGAAATGTATAGAAACCTACATGTATATGAATAGAAGTATATTTATGTATATTGGGATATATATTAGTAGAGAAGATGGAGAATATTTATAAAGACATTTAACTACATGGAAATGAGCAATGGTTGAGGAATGAAAAAACAGTAAGAATGTTAATGATGAAGAAAAGGAATAAGACTATTAAGAAACAAGCTATTGTTTAAGTTATTGTATAATAGAAAAAATAAATAAAATGAAAACAAAAGTTAAATTTAAATTAAATAATTAAAAATATAGAACAATACATTAAATATATAAATTTAAAGAAAAAGTATAAAAACAAAACAAAACAAATTCTACCCCAGGTATGTCACACGAGCAGCCACCACCCAAAGTAGTCACAAATACTCAGGGAGATTTGACAGGGCGACCCAGAGCCTATCATTTCAGTGAACACCATTTAACCCAGGAGAAGACTGGTCAGAACGAACCAGAATCAGCAGGGATCCAGAACTAGTCAATTCAGTGAACGCCATGTAAAAAGTCTTAGGACTTTTAATTCCTAGAATTCTTAGGATTACATCCCCCCCTCCCAATGCTATTGTCCTTATTAGGACGCCCCGACCAGACCCCAGGTCAAACTACCAGTTCCCTACAGGACAACCTAGGTCAATAAGTCACACAATACTCCCCGGAAAAAAAATCAAATCATGTAACATCCAAGATTGGAAATGGCGTATCTTGAACCGCCATGACAAATTCACGAGCTAACAAACAATAACATAAGTAGTAGTGTTCTTTAAAAAAATTGTTATAGCTTCTGTAACTTGTTACACATAATTTATAATCATATACATAATGCTAACTGAAAAGTGGATGTGACAAATGGTCATCATCATTTGTGATAGATGAACAACAGA
Source organism: Meghimatium bilineatum (assembly GCA_034231615.1). NCBI lineage: Eukaryota > Metazoa > Mollusca > Gastropoda > Stylommatophora > Philomycidae > Meghimatium > Meghimatium bilineatum. The sequence continues at coordinate 45,836,630 of CM067319.1, forward strand.
ACAAGTTTGAAGTCTATGCCCACAATTTATGTGACGTAGTGTCGTCATGGTGTTAGGTGGTTTTTCCAGCTGGTTTCCAGTAACACCGGGAGTAAAACAAGGATGTATTTTGTCCCCAGTACTGTTTTGCATCGCGATTGATTGGGTGATGAGAAAATGCACAGACCAATAACAACTAGGAATCAAATGGGTAAACAACAAAATTCTGGAAGATCTAACCTTCACAGATGATATTGCTCTCCTGAGTTCAACACACCATGATCTCCAAGAAAAAACAGAAAGACTCGAATTATTTGCTCAACAGATAGGCCTTCAAATAAACACACATATAACGAAAATTATTAACTTTACCGGCCTGACAGAATCAATTAAACTAGATGATAATAAATATACTAGACGACGTTTCAAATTTCGTATATTTGGGAAGCAAGATATGAGCAGACGGGGATAACAACTCAGAAATCAAGACTCGAATCGCTCTCGCCTCCAAAGCCTTTAACAAACTCTCAAACATCTGGAGATCGAATATCGCAAGTAAACACATCAAACTGCGACTATTCAATGCAAGTGTGATTCCATCATTGACTTATGGATGTAAAAGTTGGAAATCTACTGCAATAATGGATAAGAAGTTAGTCGCCTTCGCGAATATATGCCTCAGAAAAATCACAAATACTAATTAGAAAGATTTCAAATCAAACGACATACTAAGAGAGGAGACAAAACAAGAATATGTGACGAACATCATAAGGAAACGCAGCTGGACATACATCGGCCACATACTCAGAATGAAGACAAAATTCCACGACAAGCCTTCATGTGGACACCAGACGGGTAAAGAAAACAGGGAAGACCAGAAACAACGCTCAGAAGAACTGTTATGAATGAATTAAAATCAACAGTCATAAATGCACAAGACCTGCAATCCTTGGCAACTGACTGACAGGCATGGAGAACTATGACATCCGCCCTATGTGCCAAACTTGACAAACGAGAAACTGACTGACTGACTGACTGACCGAGTGTCATCATCAGTGCTAATGAATGTACAACTACTTTATAGACACCATGTATTGTTTTGAAACATGTATCTAATACATTCTATAAATATATGCAATATTCCACAGATGTAAAGGTGAACCTTAAAAGGATGTTTTGTTGAAAGTACCTCTTCAGGAGTAACTGCTTTTCTGTCAAGTGTTTAGAGCTACAGACAGTTGATATTTTCACTCTAATAACGTCACAATTCAACAAAAAATACTGCTTTATGACATACACCATGACTTAACATCATTCACAACTATTACACATATTTATGCCTCCAACGTTTATAGATACTCGTTGAAAGCTGTCTGAACAAGCGGCTAGGAGAAAGACGTTGAAAGTAAAGATACTGACCACAAGTGACCAGTCTCAAACTAGATGTCAGACAGTGCCATCTCATAAATTCTCATTATCTTTATTATATTTGAAAGTGTGGTGCACATGCGTGCACAGTGAATAGACTAATGATTCCTGTTATGACTCTGTCTTAAACAGTTTTTGTGTTGAACGTGATTAACTTAAATATAATCGAAATTTAGCAGGTATTGAACATCTCCCCATATAATGTTTGAGTCAATTATATGAATCTATTATCAATGAATAGGCTATATAGTATCTTTAAACAAAATATTAAAAGTTTGTTTAAAATTTCCGTTATTGTGGCTACATGCCCTGTTGAGGACAGCGTGATAAATTCAGTTTTTTTTAGCTGCGGTGATTTTCTAGGCAATATTTACATGTAGTAGTTGACCCTTGCCGTGTTAACGTTCCGTTTTGTTTAACTGCCTGCAGCTGAAATCGAACTCATTACCGTGGAATTCTGATAACTGCATACAACATCTCAACCACAGAGCTGAACATAATTTAATTTAATTAATTAATTCATTATTTAGAACAAGTGGCAGTCCTTATGGGTAACCAACCCGCCATTTTTGCTCTGCTCATGAACTGTATCACGTAAAAACTTTTTTAATCAGTTGTCACTAAAACAGTCTCAAAAAGTGTAGAGGACGGACATCATTGTACTCAAATTACCCACATGTCTCAATCCATCAAAGCAGTAGGCTGCCTGCTGAACATCGCATTTGTTTAATGAACAGTCAACAGAAAATCTGAAACATTAATAGTCAGCGTATATAAAAATCAAGATACGATGTATGGTGCACGGTAATTTTCCGCTTTGATCTTTGTCCAGAGTGTCTGAGACAGAGACATTTCATTTCATATATTACAACCGAGAATTCTTCATAACACAGAAGGAATAGTTATAAATATTCTGAGGAAACAACTGTACTAGGAAATGAATGCAGTCTAGCAGCAACCATATTGCCACCTGAGCTACGTTAGCTGACTTCGCTCATTGTTGCTGAGACCTCAAGGTGTATAAACATCAGCCAACATCTACGTTTGAGTACGATAGCAGAAGTACCATAAAGATAATTGATGGTAATAAAATATAAAATATAAGCAGTCACACAACGACTGACAGTTTCAGTTCGCTGTTAGTTGACGAACATTCTTCTAAACCCATAGTAATGCTTATATTGGGCAGTACCGTATGTTAAACCCAATTCGTTAATCTGGACTTGTGAAAGGAATCATTATTTTCATTAATTTCATTAGGGACATGTTACGTAGAAATCGAATTCAATTTGTACTGTTAGCTGTAGTTGTGAAGAAAAATTGTTAACATTTGAGTTGTATATTAACATATATGTAACAAATGTTAACACTTATATAAGTAATTTGATAACAATCTGGTGTTAGATTGTATTTGTTAGATATGAGTTGTCCTGTGAAGAAAGCTCTGGAAGAAGACCTATTGAGGGCAAGAATTGACTGCAGAGTTCTTGGTGGTGATACCAGCAGGACGTTCTCCGTAGACAACGGTGGAACTGAAAATGATACTAGGGAAATTTCCACAGAAAAATGTTCAGATACCAAGAGTACGGTACTACAAACGAATTCTCTTCCATCTTCTCCGGCTAAATCTGCTTTGAGGAAGGTTTCATATTCTAGCGTCAGTTCCAGTTCAAACACTGGAAGGAAAGTTTCGCCTCCGGTTGTCAGCCATGTTAAATTTTATACTCACCAAGAGGACTGTCATACACGATCAGCAGACGAGAGTCCAGAATCCAGCAATTATGGATCTAATGAAGCGTCTCCGCGAAGGAGGAAAAGCAGTAACATCTCTACAGCATCCTCAGCGGGCTCTGAACATGACAGCGAGAGCACAGGTGAAAGAAAGGTTGATTTGAAGTCACTAATAGAAGGAGTTGGCACAATGATAATGCCCGCAGTAAGTATGTATATAATACTTAGATCTATGTCTGTCTTTTTTTTAGAACTTTGAGAAGATGCAATTTTCTTAACCAATTATCTGACTAAATCGAATATCTGGGCGAATACGCTTCTGCTTCAAGAGTGCCGCGTATAAAACGTATCGCACCGCACATAATTTAGACTTGCAAACACACAAAAAAAGTCGTAAAATACCACCTTCAGGGTGCTTTACATATGCAATTTTGTATTTGAGGAAACCACCGCCTGATTAAGATTTTACAAATTTATATCACAAATTGAGAATTTTAGAATACAAGTTTCAGTACAAGTACAATTATGTCATATCTATTGTCAGGCTCCAGGTGAAGTAGAGGTTCTCAGACACACCTCTTCCATATTATTCTATTTCTTCCATTATAATCACGCTTCTCATATCTAATGTATCTGTATTAATCGATTTTTCTTTGGTCTATCTCTTTTACTATTTCCCAGTGTGTTCCAGAGCACTGCTTATCTTGCAATGCTTTCAGTTCTGTTAATTTAGTTTTCTATCTGCTGGTGTCTGTTAAGTTATGTACACGAGTTCCTCATTTGCCAACCTATCGTGCCATATTAAATCTCTTAACGCCCGTGTGTTGCTGGGGCCCAAAAGGGGAGCAAAGAATAGCAACACTGTTTGCCTTCCACGCATATCGTGAAAGGCGACTATGGAGGTTATGACATGGAGTTGGCTGTCCATCCCATATAGGGTCAGTGACCCAAATCCATGCTGAAGTCGGATGTATCAGGCCGAAAGGCGCAGATATCACAGCAATGCTGTAAACCCTGACACAACGCATTCCGTACTCAGGACTACATCCTGCTTATCTATAGGAGTTTGAGAACGAACGCAGAAGAAGAAGAAATCTCTTAATTCATTCACCTATTCATTGTGAATACATGAATACTCTATGTGGCGGCATGGTACAGAGAGCTCGTCTGTGACGGACAAGACACCTAGTTCAATGCTGGAAATTGTGCAACTAGACTGTTCAGAAAGAAATGACAAACTACTCAACATATTTATATTGTTTAAAAATTACTCAAGTAAAAAAATTATGGTTTATGGCTACACCCTGAATACAATATGCGCTATCATTGATGAAAGTTCATAGTTTTCTTGTTTTTCCCCTTTTAATGATGTCCATGTTTCTTAGCCCTACAAGAATAATTGTCTAACATTTGTATTTAATATTCTTAGTTTTATTTGGGTGGATGGGATTTTAAAATGGTTCCATTTTCATGTTTGATAATGCAACACAACCTTTGATATATATAATTCTAATAAGTTTACGATGGTTAGCTTATTATAGAATTCTTCTTGAAAGAAATCTTTCATTTGGATCCTTAGTATTGTTTAGGTAGTGATAGCCGACTTAGTCCACGACCGGTCTCAAGTCATGAACTGTGGAGTCATGACCAAGAAGGAAAGTTGTGATTATTGTCTTGAGTTTAATTGGTCGTCCTTGGTTATTTTTGGCGGGCGACTCCAATTATATAAGTAGTGTCCAATGAATAGCCAGACAATAATGAAATACGTATCGAATGAAGGCCTGTTTGGTTTAGCAGTTAGGTCTTTTATGTATGCAACGGTCTCCCCTGGACCGTAAATCATTATTACATGGGGGGGGGGGGGGCGGCACCTGATTTGACTAGAGAACTGAGGAGAAAAATGTTATAGAAATGTGGAGGTGGTGACATGGACAAATCTATTAAAGGGGGGGGGGGTCAACAGCAAGATAAATAGAAATCATTTGCACCAGTATGTTGTCGGGAAAGAAAGGGGAACTTAGAATTGCAATAAAGTTTACCGTTCATTCATGCCTTAAGAGGCGACTAAGGAGATTTCAGGGTGGACTTGGCTGTTAAATCCCATAGAGGGTAAAAGTGACCCAGAAGTCATGATGAAATCGGATGTGTCGGACCGAAAGACGCAGACATCACTGCTAGTATGTAAATCATGACACAAGACATTCCGTTCACCGGACTACATCTTGTAAATCTGCAGGGCTTCGAGAAAGAACGCAAAAAATATATAATCCCGCTTATAAATAATTCGATAAAGTAAGTAACAAGCCGTGAAGAAAGCTCACAACTTTTTTTTTTAATGTTAAGTCTCTTGGGTTCCACAGAGACTAAAGTGGCCTGAAAGTGGATCACGGGCGAGAAATTTTAGAGAACCATTGGGCCATGTGAGTACATGAATCCTGTAGCTGTGTCCTCTCTGCAATAAACTACCGAGCATAAACTGATACAAACATGCTCTCGGCACTTCAAAACGAGCTTTGACGAGATTTCTGAGTACACTTTAGAAGCTACTGATTGGTTGAAATTGACATCGGCAGCCATTCAGAAACTATTCTTTAAGCGACAAAATTTCGTTATGCGAGTCAGTAAGGTTAATTGGACGTAAATCATTAAGTCTGTTCCACTCGACAATCTTTGTGTGTGTATACCGAGGTAGTTGAGTTCTCCTGTATTGTTTATTGTTCATCTCGGGCAATTTTATGTGATTATAATGTATGCATAAACATTATTTTTCATTTGTTTAGTTTTGTAACATTCAAGTGCATGCACATAATTCTTCTGTCATTCTTTGAATATTATTCTACCTAATCAATCATACATTTGTTAATTAAACCAGGGACGTTTCCTTGTAGGAACCCGGCGTCAAAATAAACAGTAGGTTTTACAATGGTTGTCTATATCGGTTTGCTTGCTAAAATTCAGTTCTGACAGCAGTGAATTGATATTATTAACTTTTCTCTACCCGCTCTGTATGTTGCAGAATGTATGCTTATAATAGAAGTATCATTTTTATTGTTTAATTTCTCCAAAATTATGATCAATAGAGCTCATGTATAATGGGGGAGAGAAAAGGAGATGGGCGCCACCAGTTAGACCTATCGCCAACTGAAATATTGCAACGGCTAATCAGATACGATCACACGAAGACTCGCAATTGCAGCTTTCAAAAAATCACAAATGAGAAAGATGTGGCAAAGCAATAATAATAACACTAAAATAATCCTTTTAAGATCACGTGTTTTCCCTGTTGTAACATACTTCTGTGTTCTTCTTCTGCGCCCATGTTATTCGTAGAATCCTTCTGTAGCAGTTCTTCTTCTTCTTCTGCGTTCGTTCTCAAACTTCTGCAGATTAGCAGGGTGCAGTCCGGAGAACGGAATGCGTTGTGCCATGGTTTACAGCATTGCTGCGATATCTGCGCCTTTCGGCCTGACACATCCGATTTCAGCATGGCTTTGGGTCACTGACCCTATATGGGATGGGACAGCCAACTCCATCCCATAACCTCCTTAGTCACCTTTTACGACATGCGTGGATGGTAAACAGTGTTGCTATTCTTTGCTCCCTTTCGGGTCCCGGCAAAACAAGGGCGTGTAGCTGTTTAATTAAAATGAATTTATCCTTTTTTAATATTGTTCTGTTTAATGTCCGGGTCTCGCATTTTTTTAATGCAGTAATTTTCTAGGCAATATAAATACATTCAGTAGTTTTTCATTGTTTCCTGTAGGTCCTATTGCACAATTGCTTGCTGCAAGATTTGATCTCAGTACACCTAGGTCGTCACCGACGTGCTCTGTACAACGCAATCACAAAACTGGAAAGATAGTGGTTTAATAAAAGCAGGTATAAACGAAATGTTATGGGACTTCCACATATTGAAAACCTACCTGTATACCGGTAAAATCATGTTAGCATGTGTGCTGTTGGGATCTGAGAGAAGGGGGAGTAAAAGAAGAGTAAATAATTGTAGCACTTACCGTCTGCTATGAAATTCGTAGAAGACGAATACTGCGGTTGGGCTTATTTTATCATAGGTTTACGGAATGTTAAAATTTGTAATAAACTTTAGATAGAAATTTTTATTAAATTTAATTATTTTTATTTAGAGCGGAAGTTGTAGCAGTTGCAAAGCTCCATAATCTATTGATTAAGTCATCTGTCTTATGCTAAAAAGGAAAGATGTTCGATCTGGGCTCGCGACGTTTTGTTTGCAAATGCATTTTTTGGAGTTTACCGCTTGACGCTAGAGAGTTACTTGATGTGTGTGGTACCGATGGAAGGCAGAGAGTTCTTTCGAAGAATGGATTGCGAAGGAAACCGAGTACAATAAAGTCAATTTTCTTCAGTTTTTAAGTTTTTGATTGTACTAGCTTTCTAGCTGGATGGTCCGGGCTAGATTATTCAGTTCAAATTGAAAAAAAATGTTCTCGACTACCAGCGGTTCATAGGTGAAACTAATCAACGAAATTTAGTAACACTATCATCTCAAACCTATAACCCTACAGGGTCGCAAGAGTACCACTCTGAAAGCATCAACACAAAAATTTCACCATGCCTCTTTGTTCTCAGTAACATATCTTATCGAAAAAAAACAGTCTGGTGTAAAAGGGGAGCAAAGAATATAAAAATGTGGCTTGCTATATATGTTGTAAGAGGTAAATAAGAAGGTGCGGGAGGTAAGGTTGCTGCCCCATCTTTTATAGGTCAAAGTGATTCAAACACGATGCTGAAAACGGATGTGTCGAGCTGAAAGTAGCAGATAAAGTTGCCAAGCTGTAAACTATAAAATAAAGCGTTCCATACTATGAACTAATCTCTACTAGCAAACTTGAGTTTGAGATAGAACGTTAAAGAACATAGGAAAGTATATCTCTTAAATGGTATTACCATATTCTTCTTATTGGTGTGTAACGGGACTACAGTTTTTACTCAATTAATGCATGCTAGTTCATTATCAGATACACAGAACTTACAATGACGTGTATCTGAAATAAGTAATTTCCAGACTGACAGGCTTGAATGAAGGTTTGAATGAAGGATTGACGGTTTGGATTTAAGAACTGGATTGATGGAATGGATCGATGGGCTGGATTGACGGTCTGGATTGATGGTCTGGATTGACGGAATGGATTGAAAAGATGGATTGATGGACTGGAGTGATGGGCTGGATTTACGGGCAGGATTGAAGGGCTAGATTGACGGAATGGATTGCGCATTTTGCGAATTATATAGGTGCCACAAAGGTTATTTGTTTATTTTTGTTAGCCATTTTGGAGCTGCTTTGCCGTGGCCCGAATGGGGAGCAAACATTAGCAGCACTGTCCACTGTCTACTTGCATGCTTGTCGTAAGAGTTGACTAATGAGGATATGGTGTGAAGTTGGCTGTCCTGTCCCATTCTGGGTCAAAATTACCCAGAGACGAAGCCGAAGTCGAATGTATCATGTCAAAAGTCACAGTTATCGCAGAAAAGCTGTAAACAATGACACAAATCAACCCGTTCTCTGGAATATATGCTGCTAATCTGCAGGAGTGTGAGAGCCAACATAGAAGAAGGAGATGAAGTGTGTTTGGAGTCCCACATATGACAATCAATACATGGTGACTACGTGAAACGTAACAACAATTAGACTTACGTAAAACACATGTTTATATATCGCTTCAATGAGACACGACAGACTATAACTAAAACTATTAGGTAATGATGGGCAATTATGAGCACACAAGAAATCATAAAAATTACAATACACAAATCACATTCAACGTTTCAACCAAAAGGTCTTTATCAAGACACAAACAAAACATCAAAAGACGACGAATAGAAAAATTATCACAACATCCAACGGAATGACGTTCTTACCTTTACTTTCTGACCTTCCCGCATCGCATTTCCATATTTCCATACTTTCTGACCTTCCGGCATCTCATTTCCATATTTCCGTTAGATGTGATAATTTTTCCATTCGTCGTCTTTTGATGTTTTGTTTGTGTCTTGATAAAGACCTTTTGGTTGAAACGTTGAATGTGATTTGTGTATTGTAATTTTTATGATTTCTTGTGTGCTCATCATTGCCCTTCATTACCTACTAGTTTTAGTTATAGTCTGTCGTGTCTCAGTGAAGCGATATATAAACCTGTGTTTTACGTAAGTCTAATTGAAGCTCCACATAGTGCATTTAGTACTTTTAGGGTCAGAAAATATGACTTAGCGAGTCGGATTGGAACCACATGCTGTATTTTACACATCCCTGACAAAGATCCTTTTGCAATTACTGTAATGGATAAGGATCAAAAGATAATGTTTTTAGCTCTGCAAAAAGTCTTCAATGAAAGCGTGGGAGACATAGGTATGTTTAACTCGTTACATATCTCTAACTGCAACACTCAGATCACCTGAACAAATGCAGGTAGCATATGAAATATTCGGTAAACGATTCAACGGTTATAGTTACATATCGGCAAGGGTATCTGATGTAAGCATATTTAGAAATATCTACAAGATGAAAGATACACTTAGTCTTAGTTAAGACAGTGGTTCTCAACGTTATTAAAAACACGACCCTATTTTATAGAAGCACAGTGAATTTCGACCTCCATATATTTAACCGGTTGTTCTCATGGAGTACACGAAATCAAAGATAATATTTTCCAGTATACCGTCATTCAACATAATTTTGATTTATGATATATTTAGTGCCATGATTGAGTGTATAACTCGTTTAAGAAGTTTCAATATTTGCGGTTGAGCTTTCGTTACTGTCCACCTCGTGCCATTCTCCTCATTTCTTCTTCTTCTTCGTCGTACGCCTTGCGGCGGACCCTCTGAAAGCATTCCGCTGACCGTCCTGAGAAGGACGTATGAGGGTGATCTGCGTTGTGTCATGTTTTACAGCAAGCTGCGTTATCTGCGCCTTTCGACCTGACACATCCGTCTTCAGCCAGCATTTTTTTGGGCCGGGTTGGCATTCCCGTATCTTCGATCCCTAGTACTTGGCCAGGCTACAGCAGGATTGCTGCACTCCTGTTTCCAGGTCCACTGCGTGGAAGTGTACTGAGGGTCTTGGCCAGCTGTGGTTCTCTGACCCTGATGCTCGACCAGCTATGTAGCGCCGGCCTGTGCACTCTGGTGTGCATGACATCTCTGGGCCCATTCTCCTCATTTAAATGAGCAAGTGTTGAAACTTCATTCTCTGTGAGAGAGATATAGAAGCAGAGAAAAAAATAAAATTCTTTAAAAATATAGTTTTTGTTATGTTTCATTCAATAACTCCACGGAAAACACTACGTGAGCCCAGTTTGTGGTCGCGACACATAAATTTCAAACCCGTAAGTGGAAACTGTGCAGTGATATCAGCAGCTGTGGTTCTCAGCAAAATTACATAAAAATCACCAAAACTTACATTAACAGCAGAAGAAATTAATTACTTAATATCAGCAGTGTAATACTACCTGTAATTTGCAAACACTTGATTTACATCCAGTGTTGCCTGGACATCCATTCCACCACTGATGGGGTTGACATGAATGGAAACACGCTGACGATGAAATGTATAGTATTGAGGATAATACTAATGATGCATAGAAACTTTAAAGAAAATTTGGATGACCATGGTCAATGCGACCCAAATGACCAAAGACACCGCAACTCCAACTTCCCTCCGTGAAGTTTAACGACACAAGTGAAAATGGCAATAGATAGATATAAAGAATAATGATACTAATAAATATATCACCATGCCAACAAGCTGCTTACATCTTATGAAGTCTAAATTGTTATGCAGTGGATTCATGGCTACTCAAACACACATGGCAATGAAAAGCAGACAGAGTAGCAAAGAAGAACAGCCACATACAAATAAACATGCAATCAATCAATCAAGTGGCATGACAAATTGCGTAGGCGATCATGTTTCTCCACGACTTTCTATCTCTTATGTTGTCAATACACTTGGTTGGTGAACTTCTACCGTGCCACAATACTAGTCCATCTAGCAACTTTTCTCTTTGTCATCCCCTATCTCTTCTCCCCTTTATTTTTCCAGTGGTTATTAAGTGTTCAAGATGTGTTCTTCTCAGCACATGTCCTAGACATCTTGACTGTCTGCCCCTAATGTTTGATATGATTGATCATTTTACGTCAGTGTCAATGAGAACCTCTGCATTAGTTTTCGTAGCTGTCCATGGTATGTTAAAAAATAACCATAGTTAGTTAGTTATTCCTCTAGGGCCAAGGACGGCACATAGGGCGGATGTCATAGATTTCCATGTCTCTCGTTTCATTGCAATTTGCTTTAGATCTTCATTGTTTCTGATACCGATGATAATAACTATGCACACAGTTAAAATGATGTTGAAATCTGTGAACAAAGAAAATTGTATGAACAGATGGACTATGGGAAACACTGGGAGGGAAATCTATAAACATATGACCAGCCCCAATCCTAAAGACAGCATCAACCTTCTGGGAAGGAAAGACCAGAATATCGTCTTCCGACTGCGCACACAACATGTGCAGCTTAACAATCAGCTGAACAGAATACAACCACAACATACTTCAGGGCGCCGGCTGTGCATTCATACCTATGAAAATGTTGACCACCACCATTTTTGAATGCCCAGCGATGGATGACATCAGGAAAATGCTTCTCCCTCCAGGGCCAGATAAACGGAACACATTATTTGGAACAAAAT
>CM067319.1:45853493-46040171 GCA_034231615.1 Meghimatium bilineatum
GAAAGAACGTATCTCATACACTAGCCTTTGAGCTTAGACAACACAGCTAGAAACACCAAGGGGATTTTTAAAAAAAATGATCTTGTCAAAACTTGAAAATGCTTTATCTAGTCCGCAGACAGTAGAAAAGGTTTCCCACCCCCCCCCCCTCCCAACTGAGAATTAAGGGAAATACATGTAAATGCTGGATAGACAATATCAAATATACTTTGAATAAACATTAGCTAGGTCTAACAATTTCAATCCAACAAGACATTAGAAATCTTGTTCCCACGGTCATCGGTAAGAATGGATATTACAGCTAGATCATACACTACGAGGATTCACTTCCAGTAAAACCAGTGTTTTTTTAAACGTTTTTGTCACACACACACACACACACACACACACACACACACACACACACACACACACACACAACACAACACACACACACACACAACACACGCAGACACAACCAACACACAACAAACACACACACACATAACACACACACACACACACAACCAACATACAACAAAGACACACACAGATACACACACACCATTTTTTTGTGTTGTTGTATAGATCAACGATTCTCAACCTTTTTTAACAAGTGGTCAACTTTCAGCTGAAATATATTTCCATAATCGTTTAGTCTTTGTAATTCCTGTAGTTGTACGCAAATCAAGATGTTAAAGTTGAAAAGGGGGGGGGGCGGTGTAACAGAGTGGTTTAAAGTAGAAAAAGGAATAAGACAATTGTGTACATTGTGGCCACATCTCCATACTTGTTTAACATATATACAGAGATAACAATGAGAAATGTGAAAAACGAAACAATGCAACAATGCAACGCGAATTCAGAGCCATAAACATCGGAGGTCTGGTGATTCCAGAAATTAAATACGCCGACGACACAGTTCTTTAACATCACATGAGAAAGATTTAAGGAACATAATAAAATCAACAAAAAGCTTTAGCGAACAACGAAATCTGTTTTTAAATATGAAAAAGACAAAAGTAATGACAACTGACAAAGTGAAAACAAAACCTAGAATGATAACAGTGTTGTAGAAGAAGTGGAGCATTCCCAATATTTAGGAGCAAACTAAACAGTGCTCCTGCACTGTGTAGTCAGGATCAAATGGAGAGCAGAAATAGCGATGTCCAAATTTAAAATAAAACTGCACAAAAAAAACTGTAGCACAGTGCAAACACGCGAACTAGAGTCCTGAGAGTATCATTGTCAGCAAAAAATGCCAACCAAGACGTGCTAAGCAAAATCAACGTTCACGAAGGTTGTCTATTATTAAGAAGGAAGTTGGGTTTTTTTTTTTCGGAAAGTGAAAAAACTAAATAGCATGGAAAGATTGTTGCTAGAGGGGGCGATACAACGCAGTAGAGGTAAAGAACTACCAATAAGTCAGTGGTCAAGAGATATTCATGAAATGCATGCACATGTCACTATAGGATGCATGACAACTTGCCAGTAATCGCGGTGATTTCAGAAGATTCATAAGGAAGACTACGTTTTGGAAATAATACTTCACTTGACACAACATGTTTTAATTTCATACTTCATTTGTCGATTTCATTTATTTATCTCTGTAGGCCCTGTTTACAGGATTTTAGAAAGCCATTGCACATTCTCAGGCATTGCTCTCTCTCTCTCTATATATATATATATACTGCTTTAAAAGCTTCGTAGTTTGTGTACACATTGATCTTCTATTTGTAGTCTGTTGTATCTAATATAAGGTAAAGGTAAAGGTAGGTCCCATGGCATCTGCCGTCGGGGATGAAGATAACTCTTCATGTACTAAGCCGCAGCAACTATTAGGTGGGGTGGCCAGTTCCCTTCCTTGCTGTTTTTTTACCTTCCCTAACTCATGCGTCAGGTACTCATTTACAGCTGAGTCGACTGGAGGAGTGGTCGTGTCGAGTGAGAAATCACAACCCGGATTTTTTTTAAATGTCCGGACGTGGTTTCGAACCTGGCACGCTGTAACCAGATGATAGAAAACAAGCTCACTAGGCTACCGCGCTCCTCGTATCTAATATAGAATATGAAAAATTAATTTAATATAGGGATCTGAAATAAGGATTTGGGGGTGGGGGAGGTTATATTAGTAGTATATCTTAGTATATTATCTTAGTATATTATCCTAGTATATTATCTTAGTATATTATCTTAGTATATTATCTTAGTATATTATCTTAGTATATTATCCTAGTATATTATCTTAGTATATTATCTTAGTATATTATCTTAGTATATTATCTTAGTATATTATCTTAGTATATTATCCTAGTATATTATATTAATATGTTATCTTAGTATATTATTTTAGTATATTATCTTAGTATATTATCTTAGTATATTATCCTAGTATAATTATCTTATATACCAATATATACAATATATACGAAAAAGGGATTATCGGTCTATATAATAAAACCAAAACTGACGTTTATACATAGTCAATACGGAAAAGTAGCGGCAATCTATATAATCAATACCGTTAATCAATACTTTGTTAAGTAACATGCGTGTAACGTACATCCGGCATTGGGCACAGACTTGTTGTTCAGTTTTTAAGGAAGTGGTCAGACGTTCAGTAGTGTGACCAATGTGACGAGTTGCACGGGACCATCAAAATTTACGACCAATATGACTTTTATATCCTTGTCTGAAATGGAGATGTTACTCCAGAGCTTTATTTCATACATGGAATACTTTAAATGTTATAATTATGCAATATTTTAAGGAAAACCCTCTTTACTTCAAATCCCATAATTATGCAATATTTTAAGGAAAAACCTCTTTCCTTCAAATCACATAATTATGCAATATTTTAAGGAAAAAACCTCTTTACTTCAAATCCCATAATTATGCAATATTTTAAGGAAAACCCTCTTTACTTCAAATCCCATAATTATGCAATATTTGAAAGAAAAACCTCTTTACTTCAAATCCCATAATTATGCAATATTTTAATGAAAAACCTCTTTACTTCAAATCCCATAATTATGCAATATTTTAAGGAAAAACCTCTTTACTTCAAATCACATAATTATGCAATATTTTAAGGAAAAACCTCTTTACTTCAAATCCAATAATTATGCAATATTTTAAGGAAAAACCTCTTTACTTCAAATCCCATAATTATGCAATATTTTAAGGGTAAAACCTCTTTACTTCAAATCCCATAATTATGCAATATTTTAAGAAAAGACCTCATTACCAAATCCCATAATTATGCAATGTTTTAAGGGTAAAACCTCTTCACTTCAAATCCCATAATTATGCAATATTTTAAGAAAAGACCTCATTACCAAATCCCATAATTATGCAATGTTTTAAGAAAACGCCTCTTTACTTCATAACCCAGCAGTATGTAATGTTTTAAGATAAAAACTCTTTACTTCAAATCCCAGCATTATTTAATGTTTGAAGAAAAAAAGCCTATTTACTACAAATATCAGCATCATGCAGTGTTTTGAGAAATAAGCCCCCTAATCAGGTATAGTGATTTTCGTTGTGAACCTCTATCTAGTTCGGGAAATTTAGAATCACGAGATTAATTCATTAAGGCCGAGATGTACAATCTCTTTTGGTTAACTGACTGAAAGGAGCATTTTATTGTGGTATGGGACACCACATGCTTCTTCTATATTGTTTGGATCGATGGGCTGGGGGAAGGGGCTGCATATATTACGTTTAGATCAGCATAGCGGTCAGAACAAATGGGCTGACCGTCTGGATTGAGTCCATATTTTACTCGCTGATGCACTAAACCCTCAAATACCGAGGTCGATGTGATCGTTTCAACTAAGTAATTTTCTACAATTACCACGGAGGAGATGTTAAAATAGACGTGATAGCTAAACTGGTAACCAACTCGAAAAGCAAAAACATAATAACAAAAATAGTAAAAATAAATACCAGACTGGAAATGCAATTTGATGACGTTATACGCAATAAATTATATTAACAGACACAGTCTATGTTAAGAGCAAAAGGTCATTATCAGAAATGTTAGAACATTATATACGAAGATGGGTGGAACAACAGAGATAAAATAGTATCAGGAATAATCATAACAGATAATTAAACTAAAGATTATCTATTTAAATATTTATCTATCTATCTACCGATCCATTCAACCATCCACTTGCATAAGACCCCCCTACGCCTATAACTTTTCTATCTATCTATCTATCTATCTATCTATCTATCTATCTATCTATCTATCTATCTATCTATCTATCTATCTATCTATCTATCTATCTATCTATCTATCTATCTATCTATCTATCCATCCATCCATCCATCCATCCATCCATCCATCCATCCATCCATTCATATCTGTCTGTCTGTCTGTCTGTATGTCTGTCTGTCTGTCTGTCTATCTGTCTGTCTGTCTGTCTGTCTGTATGTCTGTCTGTCTGTCTGTCTAAATGTCTGTCTAAATGTCTGTCTAAATGTATGTCTGTCTGTCTGCCTGTCTGTCTGTCTGTCTGTCTGTCTGTCTGTCTGTCTGTCTGTCTATCTATCTATCTATCTATCTCCTTGTCTATCTGGTCTGTCTGTCTGTCTGCCTGTCCACCTGCCTGCCTGTCTGTCTGCCGGTCTGCCTGTGTGCATGTCTGTCTGTTTTCATCTGCCTGCCTTCTAGCCTGCCTGTATGTCTGTCTGACTGTCTGTCTAAGTGTCTGTCTAACTGTCTGCTTGTTTGTTTATCTATCTACTTATCTCTGTATTTCTGTCTGTCATTTTTCTGCAATAGTTCTCAAATTCCTCCCGGTGATCAGGATGTTGTCAGAATCATGCAGATATTTGTGGTAAGGTGTAAAACTTGGCTATGTTATTCTTGTGGCCTTTATACGACACTTTAGCACGAATCACTTTGAATCACTTTCGATCACTGTGAACTTCTGTTTGTGACAGCTAATTGAACCCTAAAGCTTTTTAGTCCCACAATTAGTAAATATCTTGACACTCCTTGCTACCTTTTTCAGACTCCGGCAGCAAACAAGAAATGTGATTAGAATCTTGGTTGTATATGACTACAATATTTGTTAGATTATGATTATATATGCATACAATATTGTTATATTATAAATAAATAAAATATTGTTAGATTTCGATTATAAATTAACATAATGTTGTTAGATTGTAGTGATAAATGAGCAAAATGGTGTTAGATAATGGTTATAAATGAAACACATATTGTTATGTTATGGCTATAAATGAGCAACATATTGTTAGATTATTACTATAAATGAACAACATATTGTTAGATATTTACTATAAATGAGCAACATATTGATATATTATTAATATAAATGAGCAACATATTGTTAGATTATGGTTATAAATGAGCAACATATTGTTAGATTATGGCTATAAATTAGCAACATATTGTTAGATTATTACTATAAATGAACAACATATTGTTAGATATTTACTATAAATGAGCAATATATTGTTAGATTATGGCTATAAATGAACAACATATTGTTAGATTATGGCTATAAATGAGCAACATATTGTTAGATTACTGCTATAAATTAGCAAAATCTTGTTGCGTGATTTTCCCGTAGTAGTCACTGATCACTATGTTTATATTTTGTTTCGAAGGCCAATGAAAATTCTGGGAAAAATAAAATGTCATTTTAGAAGGTCGCTTTAAAATTAATTAGCCAACACATCTTATAAAGTAAAGTAAAATAAACCCATAGTATTTAGTAATGCCGTAGGGGTGTGAGATGTTAACGACCTCACATTTCAGTGGCTCTGCTATATGAGGGTGGTAGCCATTTCATCTCCCTCGCAGTCTTTTCTTCCCGGATTAATTCAATACCCATTTAAGGCTGGGTCGATCCGGGAACCGTTGCGATCTGAAAAAATATTTCATCGTCAACCTGGGAATGAACCTAGGACTACTCATATGTAAAGACATTGTGCAGTCTTTTATTGCCCATTGGTTACGCCTTTGTTCTTGAAACAATTATATCAGCTCTCTCATTTTCAAGAACTATTGGAATCATGAAATTTTTATTAGATTCATGGACATTCTATTAGAAAGTTCTATTATAATCACGAATGTTCTGCTATAATCATTAATGTTTTATTAGAATCATGGTTACAGATACAAGTTCTATTGGAGTGCTTGTTGTAAATAGAAAATATATTTAGAATGACAAATTACTATGAAAAAAACTCTTCCTAATCTCTGTTGTCAAATCTGTTGTGTTTTATTTGCCGTTTTTAATTCAATCATTTTCAATGCAACGGTTCGGGATTTCTAACGTTGATCCCGTTGCCTTATGCAACAGGAATAATCAATTTGTCTTCTCTAAAGCGTGAGGCTTTACATAAAAACAGATCGTTTTGGGGACCATATTTTTTTCCTTCCAAGATGTAATCCTCTATCTTCTCG
Source organism: Meghimatium bilineatum (assembly GCA_034231615.1). NCBI lineage: Eukaryota > Metazoa > Mollusca > Gastropoda > Stylommatophora > Philomycidae > Meghimatium > Meghimatium bilineatum. The sequence goes on from CM067319.1 coordinate 45,859,921, forward strand.
CTATAAAAAAAAGTCTTTGAAAGAAAATACTTAGAAGCGGAATCCAGTAAATGCACCAGGATTAACCGAGGGAATGAAAGCTGAACGACCATCGGGTGTATTCCTTTATTGGCGACCAATTTTATCTCTGCTTTCCTTTGTTATTTGTTCCATCTATTTTCCTTGCTGTTCTTTCTCTCTACAACTGCTTGTCGTTGCAAGCCAAGAAGGTTTATTGTTGCAGACACTATTTTTCATGTGACTTTCGACCATACTATACGACCTCTCAGCAGAAAGTAAATATGACCTGGAAGGTTGTTTTTGTGTTATTTCCGTGATTTTCGTTGGTCAGCTTTACCTGTATTTGTTGTACGACTCCAAATATATAAATAGAAACCAACGAAATTCAAACAATAATTTAAAAAAAAACATAACAAATGAAGGAATGTTTACATTCTGTTGAGAGGCTTTTATTGCGGCGATCACGATTTTTCATTACTATTAGATTTATGATTAATTATTATCTAGATTGAACGGATTTATCGCAGCAATCGCTACGAATGTCATTTTTAAGGTAGCAATACTTACTTGCTGCTAGCCTTAAAAGTAGACGGGCTTACAGACGATATAATGATCTACAGTATATTCCTAACAACGCTGTGTTACCAGTGCCAAACCTGGTCTCTCTCATCTTCACATTACAGAAAGATAGTGACATGTGAGATGAGATGCTTGAGGAAAGCTGCCGGGGTCACCAGGCTTGATAGATTACGAAATGAATACATCAGGGAAAGAATAGATATAATATCTTGTACAGATTACATAGAGAGAGAACAGATCAAGTGGTTTGGCCACAGTATGATAATGCATCACGAAAAGTTGCCCGTACAAGTATATAACCAAATGAGAACAGGGTACAAAGCCAGAGGAAGACAACGAAAAAGATGAATAGAAAACGTCAGGGACATCCTGTACAGACACGGTCATAGCACAGCCGAGGCCACACATCTGGCGATATAACGCAAGCTCGAGCTCCAATCACCCCTACGCTTAACGGCAAGAGTGGATCACAAACCACCTGGGAAAGACAACAGACAATTGCCACGTTTTCTGTTTTGTTTTACACGGTCAGTTCATATCAGCAGGAAACACGTGAAATACCATAAAGTAGCAGGAATTTTGTGGTTAATTTGACAACACTCCTCGTATTTCGCGTAGAGATAATTGAGCAAGCTATAGTTTATAGTAATTTTTTCCCCCATTATTATCCGAGAGTATTGTTTATGTCATTTCAGTTCATTCATAACACCTTACCCTCGTTATTTTTTTTTGGTTTTTTGCTATTTCAAATAGTCAAATATTTTTATAATACTAAAATCATGGACGATGGTGTTTTGCCAAATACTAAATGTACAAAAGTGCTCACCGAAGACGGATGTGTCGGACCATCGGGGCAAATATAACTGCGACGCAACGCATCTCCATTCTCTGGACTACATCCTGCTGGAAATCTAGTATGACCTTGGTCCTGCTACAAGAGAGATGCAGCGGGAGTTTGAGAATGAATGCTGAAGAAGAAGAAGAACACACAGTGCATGTTTCGAACACAAAGCCTTCATCAAGAACTCAACATAAGATAACGAGTAGAGAATAGCACAATCTTTCAGCACAACATTTGAATAACATATATCAACAGATGTACCCCCCTTGAGTAGAAGGCTCCTCCAAGAGGCATTGCACCATGTCCAAAGGTGAAGCCTCCTGGGTATGAAAGAAAGCTCATAAACCTCTCCACTGCATATAGGAAGCAAGAGCTAATCGCTTGTAATTCCTGTGGTTCTCAAACAAACAAACATATCAACAGATACAGTGCCGGAGGAAATATAAATGAATAAGACCACACAAAAAAAACTAGGTAGGAACAGAGTTGTAACGAAACAAACTGTAGAAGAAAAAGTCCCCGTGTTTCTCATTATTCGTACAATTTCATGACCTGGTGTTTTAACTTCTCATCAATTCGATTTTAGTTTTGCTACAGTCTAACATGTTATAAAGTTCATTCTTCTTCCTTTATCTTTCTTTATATCATTTCTCGTATTTCTTACCTGTCCATGATTCTTGTTTTTGGAGAATTCCTTGACAATGGTGAGTTATAAGAGTATTATCACAGCAGCACTCTGCAAATCTCTCCAAGTGTTCAGTTTCCGATATCAGTGAAATCAAATGATGCGGCAACTCACGGGTTGTTGTCGGCTGTGATTGATGACTGTGTAAGGAACAATTATCTTTTAGTGCAGAGAAATTCTATTAATATCACATCTATTTATTTTGTATATTGTTTGTATCTTATGTTACTTCAGCGTTCGTTCTCAAACTCCTGCTAATTATCAGTGCGCAGTCCAGGGAACCAGATGCTTTGTTTTATGACTTTTACAACTTGTCTGAGATTTTAACGTTTGTCGAAAACTGCACATTTACATCAATATGGTATTTTTGAGTTACATTGACATCATACTGGGTTGGGGTTTTCAACCATCATATGTCAAACCCTCTGCATACTCCTTTTCTTTCTTTTCTTCATGTGCAACATTCATTCTAACACTCCCACCGGATCTCTCTTTATTCCACATGGTAATAGGGCAGTGACATCACGAGATTTCCAACAGTATCATACCCAGAGAATGAAAATGCATTTGTGTTGCTGTAATATTTTCGATAATGGTTTGACACATTCGTCTTCTGCTTATAAATCAAGAATGATAGATTGCGGTGTTACTTTTCATCACTCCCCACTTCAACCCAGATATAACACAACAGAAAGTGTTCTAGACAACACACAACAGAAAGTGTTCTAGTCAATACACAACAGAAAGTGTTCTAGACAACACACAACAGAAAGTGTTCTAGACAACACACAACAGAAAGTGTTATAGACAACACACAACAGAAAGTGTTCTAGACAATACACAACAGAAAGTGTTCTAGACAGCACACAACAGAAAGTGTTATAGACAACACACAACAGAAAATGTTCTAGACAACGCACAAAAGAAAGTGTTCTAGACAACACACAGCAGAAAGTGTTCTAGACAACACACAACAGAAAGTGTTCTAGACAACACACAACAGAAAGTGTTCTAGAGAACACACACCAGAAAGTTGTGCTAGACAACACACAACAGAAAGTGTTCTAGACAACACACAACAGAAAGTGTTCTAGACAGCACACAACAGAAAGTATTCTAGACAACACACAACAGAAAGTGTTCTAGACAGCACATGACAACAAGTGTTTTAGACAGCATATGGCAGCAAGTGTTATCCGGTATGCGTTAGTTCTCAAAATCCTGCAGACTATAGAATGTATTCCAGAGAACGGAATCCGTTGTCTCATGGTTTACAGCTTAACAGCGATATATGACGCTTTCGTCCTGCCACATTCGATTTCAGCATACCTTCTGGATCATTTTGACTCTATATGGAATGGGACAGTCAATTCCAACTCACAATCTCCTTAGTCAATTCTTATGATACTCAGAATAGTACTTACGTAGAACGCAATCTTCGTAGTAGTTTTACCAACAGACTATCGGACTATGTGGTATATATACGAAAACACACAGATAACAATATTCAAGATATTTTCATCGTTTCAACCTTAGGGTCTTTTTCGAGAAAATACAAAACAAAGAGTGAACAAACATTAAAAACAGTACAAACTATGGTACTATCACAGAGCAATTGGAACGTAAATTTGTATAACACGACGACCAAGGTGACAATGACATACATGTCACAAGTTGTTATGGAAGGGGGGGGGGGTCTCCTTTTAAAAAAAAATGTGGAATGAGAACTGAATGAAAAAACTATTACTTAAAACACAATGTACGGCACAAAAAAGAGCAAATTCGTGGAAGATAAAACAGTGCCACTATTCTTAGATCCCCTTTCTTTGACAAGACGACACACTGAATTTCTCTGTTCTATTTGTGTATTCCTCTTTATTTTCCAATTATCGTTTTGTTATCTCCCATAAAAGGACACTGCTCTAATCTCCCTAACAGATTAAACACTGTTTGAATCTCCCTAATAGACTAAAACATTTGTCCTAATCTCCCTAACAGAGAAAATCATTGTCCTAATCTCCCTATCAGACACGAACATTGTCATAATCTCCCTAACAGACAAAAACATTTGTCCTAATCTCTCTAACAGACAAAATCACTGTTCCAATCTCCATAGCAGACAAAAACACTGTTCCAATCTCCCTAACAGACAAGAACATTATCATAATTTTCAATAATCTTTCACTATTTAACATAGAAATTATAAATTCTTTTCAAAGTTTTTTTCGATAAGATCTTTCTCATCTGCAATTCATTCATTGAATTTTTGTGTGGACACTCCACTTATTTAAATGTGCAATTTTACTTTCCACCCTGTTTTTGCTTCTAATTCTTCTTCTTTCTTTTGTGTGCCATTGTATAATTAATGTTAATTTGGTAATTCACTTTGCGCGTCTCCCGTGATTGCCGTAAATTCCATTGAATGTGTTTTTCAATTATTTTTTCACCACATATTTTTTATGTAGTTTCGTGGCTTCAATGATCAGACTTTTTGTAGCTTCGTTTGCAAAAAGTATTTCCAGTTTTCGGATACCTTATTTAGCGTCCAGGTAATTTGTAATGATATCAGGTTTATTATCCGGACGTGACGTGGTACACACTTTTCTGTGGATCTTAACACAGTTAAACTTTATTATTTATTGGTATGCATCTGTCACACCGATGTGATAAAAACGTTGGTGATGTGTGCAGATCACTTAATAATAATAATAATAATAATAATAATAATAATAATAATAATAATAATAATAATAATAATAATAATAATAATAATAATAATAATAATAATAATAATAATAATAATAATAATAATAATAATAATAATAATAATAATAATAATAAACAATATAATCATTATCATCAGGAAACATTAGCAGCAACATTATTAATGGTGTCTATCTATACGCTGTGTCCCTTGTTTGCCTTGCGGCGTCAGGGGTGGGAGAGTTCTCTGGAGATGGCCTTCCTGTGTGCTGTTTGTAAGCTTGTTCCTGTGGCTTGATTTCTGTGATCCATCTTTTACATGGTCTGCCTCTGGCTTTATAACCGGTATGTCTATGTGTCATGGCCATTTGTGGCATGTTATATGTCGGTAGTCTGGAAGCGCGTAAAAACCACTTGATCTGTTGTCTTTTGATGTGTTCCAATACTGGTATTGTTTTGGTTATCTGTCTGATGTTATCGTTTCTAATTCTATCTCTTAATTAATGTTGTGTTGTGCATAATTTTGATCTCTAGAAAATACTAGCGATGAGGTACTTGTTTTCTATGTTCAATTTCGTCTCTCCCAATGTATTTCCTCTTTTCCAGTCCAAGTCCCTCACCTCGTACTCACCTAGTCTTTCACTGTATTTACCTCTTATATACTTCACCTCACTCTCATCACCTTTCTCACACTGTATTTACCTCTTATATACTTCACCTCACTCTCATCACCTTTCTCACACTGTATTTACCTCTTATATACTTCACCTCACTCTCATCACCTTTGTCACACTGTATTTACCTCTTATATACTTCACCTCACTCTCATCACCTTTGTCACACTGTATTTACCTCTTATTTACTTCACCTCACTCTCATCACCTTTCTCACACTGTATTTCCATACCCGATACCTCACCTAGTCTCACCATCTTTCTCTCACTGTTCCGTAGTTTCAAGAGATAACCCGTACGGACCCGAAAAAAACTCACTTAAAAATATGCTTAACCACTACGCCAGGAAGAGAGACAGAATACATATGGAGAGACTCGAATAATAAAGTCAATCCTCTATGCCCAGCGATTCCACCGTGACTTATCTCTAATATATTGTCATCTAAATATTTCTTTCATTATGTTACGATTCGATTCTGTTCTCATTTTACGCTGTCAGTTTTCATCTCTCAATATCTCTGTTGTGTTTACCATTAAAAACTTGACTTCTTATTGACATGCCCTTATCCTGCCCCCATTAGGAAACAAACTTATGGATAAAATATTCTATAAAATTATGTTTGTGAAGTTTCACGTGCGTTTACACTTTCCAAACTTAACGTGCAAAACGGCACGCGCGCATCAACAAATACACTTTCTTTACTTCTAGCACTCTACAACATTATCAACTCAGCTACAACTTCCTTCTCTATTATCACCTCGGGTTGCATAGACCATCAACATACTCGCATTTCCTGAGAAATTCCCATAGGACATCACCAGCTGTTTCCTGTTCTAACATACACGCCTCCATCTTGTAACTAGAAAGAAAGTCAGCTGACTGTCTCCATATTTTGAATTGCCAACACACGTCCTAACTTTTCTTATGTTTTCGTTCTCAAAATCCTGCTGAATCTCCAGTTCCGTAGATATGATGACCTGATATGAGGAATTTTACCTAAACGTATAGATCTTTTTTGCTTAAAAATCACTACGGGGGGTCGCCCTTGTGTTGCCGGGGTCCGAAAGGGGAGCAAAGAATAGCAACACTGTTTATCTTCCAAGCATGTCGTAAAAGGCGACTAAGGAGGTTATGGGATGAAGTTGGCTGTCCCATCCCATATAAGGTCATTGACCCAAAGCCATGCTGAAGTCGGATGTATCAGGCCGAAAGGCGTAGCAATCGCAGCAATGCTGTAAACCATGGCACAACGCATTCCGTTCTCCGGACTACATCCTGCTAATCAACAGTAGTTTGAGAACGAACACAGAAGAAGAAGTAGAAGAAGAAGAACTACGGAGGGTGTTTTTTAAGACATTTTGCCTAAGTTCCTAATACTAATAGACATATACAGATTTACTAAAGTAGGGGTGTGGATACTTCAACCCCCCCCCCCCCCCTCTCTATCTCTACGGGCCTGTGAATCTCTCCTGTAGATTGACAATGGTAACATTAGACTCTCACCACTGTTTTATCTGTAGAACGGAGATGCTTTGTATCCCAGTTTTATTGCGTCAAGGGTCTGACACACCAATTTTCGGAGATGTACACAATCTACATAATGACAGATGTGTACGTATTCTCGCAAATTGACAGTAAAGTAAACAATTTAGAGCGCAGTAAATGTTGCCTGACATCCGCCTGCTAACATGACATGGCAATTCTCCTTTCCTGTATCTAGACGTTTCTTAATCTAGATACTACCTAGGTCGTCTAGATAAATGTACGGTTATGCAACACACAAAGAGTCGGATGATACCAAAAATAATCAGGATTTCTCTTAAATACTAAGTCCTTTAAAAAAAAACCTGCGTAATAATCACGCAGGATCACATATCTTGGCTGATCTTCTACTTCTTCATCGTTAATTCTCAAACTCTCGCGGGATCTCTCTTCACGCAGGAACAAAATCTCACTAGTTTTCCAGCAGGATGTAATCGAGATAATGGAAATGCGTTGTGTCGCCGATTTAATTGTGACCATTGCCCGACATATCCGTCGGCGACATAATCTTGACTGACGAAACTATTTATTAGTCACTTGTGTACTTTGTGCCGTCAGCCAATAATAAGCATGGGAAAAGTCGGATAAGTAGAGATAAATGACGCGTCGTGAGATCAGTACGTAGTAATGTTCTAAAGAAGGCCTTATTATACACGAGGGTCATATTCTCCAAACGCCCGTGTGTTGCCGGGCCCCGAAAGGGGAGTAAAGAATAGTAACACTGTTTACCTTCCACGCATGTCGTAAAAGGCGACTAAGGGGGTTATGGGATGAAGTTGGCTGTCCCATCCCATATAGGGTCAGTGACCCAAAGCCATGCTGAAGTCGGATGTGTCAGGCGGAAAGGCGTAGATATCGCAGCAATGCTGTAAACCATGACACAACGCATTCCGTTTTCCGGACTATATCCTGCTAATCTGCAGGAGTTTGAGAACGAACGTAGAAGAAGAATATTCTCCAAATATACTCACGAAACATGAATCTATTTGGGACACATGGCAACGTTTCTTGACAACCGACACTTTTTTGTAAGTCTGTAGCATGATCTTATATAAACCGTGGTACTAGACTATCACGGTTTCAATAATTAAGAATAGTACCTTTAACCACATAACTCGAAATCCACATCGCTAACGAATCTGCTGGTACGATACCAGATCACTATTGAATCAAAAGAAAACCCAACAGACTCAATCAATGTAACACTTCAACCTCACCTGTCTAGAATCCACGTCCTGTCCGCCTTCTGCTACAAAACCTCATCTCAGGAGAACCTTAGCAATAAAAAGAAACCCCACCGCTCAAAGCCTGTTTCCTAATAAATATTTTTAGCCTTAAAATTAACGGGAGAAAATCAATATCTCACACATAAAAAATAGTCAAGAAGCCACAGGAAACATGTTTTCTCCAAAGATTATAATCAAGACAGGACAACATCTACAGTGTAGCTTGGACTAGAGTAATCCTTGTCTCTACATACAGGTCATCTAAAACAGACAAGCTACAATGGTGCCTGTTGTATCTTCGAGCAATGTTTCCTTAATTTTTTTTAAACCTCCGTGTTGTTCATGGTTTTAATTAAAATAATATAGATTAAATTAATTTTTTTGAAAATTTCCATTGTGCCTTAAAATAAATCTAAAACGCGCAGTTTTTGTATGTAGTTAATGAATTTACTTCTCTTTTGGAGAGGCATGCCCCTTTTAACAAGCAGACAACAGTCCAATTAGGTTATATCAGGTCACAATATCATAAAATATTAGAGTTAACAAAGATCCCAAAGACAGAATATTGTCTTCCTTGTAGCAAGATAGATCACATCCTCTACATGCAACACAGGATATATCACATTACATGTAACACAGGATAGATCACATTATCTACATGTAACATAGGATAGATCACATTATCTACATGTAACATAGGATAGATCACATTATCTACATGTAACACAGGATAGATCACATTATCTACATGTAACATAGGATAGATCACATTACATGTAAAACAGGATATACCACATCCTCTACATGTAACACATGATAGATCACATTACATGTAACACAGGATAGATCACATTATCTACATGTAACACAAGATAGATCACACTATCTACATGTAACACATGATAGACCACATCTTCTACATATAACACAGGATAGACCACATTCTCTACATGTAACACAGAATAGACCACATTCTCTAAATGTAACTCAAGATAGACCACATCCTCTACATGTAACTCAGAATAGATCACATCCTCTACATGTAACACAGGTCAGATCACATCCTCTACATGTAATAGAGAATAGATCACATCCTCTACATGTAATAGAGAATAGATCACATCCTCTACATGTAACACAAGATAGATCACATCCTCTACATGTAACACAAGATAGATCACGTTCTGTACATGTAACAATTCTGGGTTACATTCTCCTACATTAAATCTAGATCAATATTCATTATTGTAAGAATCCTACACAATATCCATACCTCACTGTAACAAGCACAGGCAATATCCTTTTTGTTGACACGCCTAGGTAATATCCCCCTTTGTAACACGCCTTGGTAATATCCCCTTTGCAGCACGCCTAGGTAATATCCCCTTTGTAGCACGCATAGGTAATATCCCACTTTGTAACACGCATAGGTAATATCCCACTTTGTAGCATGCCTTGGTATATCCCACTTTGTAACACGCCTTGGTAATATCCCACTTTGTAACACGCCTAGGTAATATCCCACTTTGTAACACGCCCAGGTAATATCCCACTTTGTAACACGCCTTGGTAATATCCCCCTTTATAAAAAGCCTAGGTAATATCCCACTTTGTAACACGCCTAGGTAATTCTCCCCTTTGCAACACGCCTAGGTATTATCCCCCTTTGTAACACGCATAGGTAATGTCCTTATTTATAACACACATATGTAATAACCCCCGTTATAACAAGGCTATGTAATATCTCCCAGTGCAACACGCCTAGGTAATATCTCCCTTTATAATACATCTACTAGGTAATATCTCCCTTTATAATACATCTACTAGGTAATATCTCCCTTTATAATACATCTACTAGGTAATATCTCCCTTTATAATACATCTACTAGGTAATATCTCCCTTTATAATACATCTACTAGGTAATATCTCCCTTTATAATACACCTAGGTAATATCGTAATATCCCAGTTTATAACAAGCCAAGGTAATATCCCCCTTTATAACACACCTAGATAATATTCAACCTTGTAACAAGGGTGAGAAATAGCCTTCTTTAAAAAAAAGTCTCCTTCTGTATCCCTCATAGCAACAAACCTATGTCTTATCCCTCATAGCAACAAACCTATGTATTATCACTCATGGCAACAAATATTTGTATTATCACTCATGGCAACATTCCTTCGTTATATTCCTTCTTGTAACAAATATATGTCAAGGTAGTTTCAATATTGCGAGATTCTCACCGTCCAAGTGGCTGCAATTTTGCGAGATGGATATCTGTCGAGATGGTTTAACTGTTTCGAGTTGGTTACCTGTCACGATGTTTTCAATCTTGCGAGATGGATACCTATCGAGATGGTTTCAATGTTCCGAGATGAATACCTGTCGAGATAGTTTCAATGTTGCGAGATGGATACCTGTCGAGATAGTTTCAATGTTGCGAGATGAATACCTGTTAAGATGAATACCTGTCGAGATAGTTTCAATGTTGCGAGATGAATACCTGTTAAGATGAATACCTGTCGAGATAGTTTCAATGTTGCGAGATGAATACCTGTTAAGATGAATACCTGTCGAGATAGTTTCAATGTTGCGAGATGAATACCTGTTAAGATGAATACCTGTCGAGATAGTTTCAATGTTGCGAGATGAATACATGTTAAGATGGATACCTGTCGAGATAGTTTCAATGTTGCGAGATGAATACCTGTCGAGATAGTTTCAATGTTGCGAGATGAATACCTGTTAAGATGGATACCTGTCGAGATAGTATCAATGTTACAAGATGGATACCTGTCGAATTGGGTACCTGTGGAGGTGATAACAATATCATATGTTGGAGAATGTGAATACTTTTCATGGATTCTCTTACAATGTGAACAATGTAATGAAGATTCACATTATATTTTGATTAGTTTATTGCAGGTTGACAGGTCATGAGCAGGCTGCACTTGATACTCTCAGGTTCCCGTAGCATGATTCTTAAGAAAGAATGGTGCATGCTAAGACACGAGTGTATCCTGATTCTGAATAACTATGTTGTACAACGTATATGGTGGGTAGCTATAATGTTCTGATAATGCAGGGGTCAGAGGCAACGAGAGACCGATTTGGCGGGTAATGATGTGGTTTATTTCACAATACTGAGAAAGAAAGTGGAGCGCTTTGCTGTACGGCTAGAACGCCGGCCTCAGATTCCTGAGATCCCGGGTTCAATACGCGGTTGGGACAAAGATTTTTGTCTTTCGGAGGTGCAACAAAAAAATTCTTCCTTTACGCTTTTTGGCAAAGTGGCCTTTATTTCCACAGCCTTAAAATCCTCCCTGCACTCCTTAACAGGAAAACATGCAGTAACGAAAACTGAGAAAGTTAGGGCTGATCTAATAAGGGAACTTCTCGATTTGATATAGAATAAAGTTGACGATATCAGAAATGATAATCCATAAATTCTAAGAAATACAGAAATAAGGGGGGGGGGTGTTCGGGATGAGGATTGTGCCCTCTCTGGAAATATCATAAAATCACATAATCAACATTTGATTAGGAGTCCATTTAATAGGAATGTCCCGTGTGCTGTCGTGTTGGCTTAAAATCAAGAATAAAGACTACTTGACACCAGAGAGCAAGTAGATATCTTCTCGAAGACAATTGGTACCGTATAACTGGTCACACCAGTAGCCAGACTTTGATCCTTGTTTTCCATTTGCGGGTGACACAAAGCGGTCAATAAAAGAATCGGATAAGCCAATATGAATGACATAGTGTGTTTTTTGTTGTCAGATCGAATGTACAGCGAAGTACTATCTTGTGTGGAAGTTCCCTTTATCCCCAATGAAATGTGTTACTACAATAATCGGCGAAAGGGAGAAACAATGCTGCGAATAGTTTTTCAAAATTGATGTGTCACACAAAAATTCCTTTTAAAAAAACAGACAAACATTGATTAACAATGTTTTCTCAAGTTTTTGCGCATGAAAATTAAAATTAATTTCTAACATTAAAACGGCAATCATCTTTTGTTTGGTTAATTGAGACACGGTCGTGATGGAATAATTTAATGGTTGTAGCCACCACGAACAATTAACATGGTTTCATTGGCTGGTTTTTATTTCTTCAACCTTGACCTGTTAATTAACGGAAGAAAAACTGATGCAACGCCGGAAGGACACTCTCATATTACCCGTCTGACATTCACATGAAGTTAGCTCTTCCAAAACCGTCTGCCATTTTGTAGTCAAGTTTCGTCCGATAGTCATTTATTAAAGCACTCCCATTAATTCTACCTTGGTACAAACCATGTTTGTCCCTGATTGATTTAAACAAATAGCCAGTGCGCCCTAATATGCTAGCGAACACTGGTCGGTGGATTTTATAAATTTAAATAAAAATTAACGATATGCTAGGAGATCGATTTCTCACAGTTGCACGAACTTTGATCTAGAATAGTTCTATTTTAATTCAGTGATATCCATTCTTCTACGCCTTCGTTCGTTCTCAAACTCCTACAGATTAACAAGATGCAGATCAGAGAACATAATGAGTTGTGCCATGGTTTACATGTTTACTGTGAAGTCTGAGCTTTTCGTCAGGCACATCCGACATCAGCATGGTTTCTAGATCACTTTGCTTCTATGTAATGGGATAGACAACTCCACAACCAAACCTCCTTAGTCGCCTCCTAATTTGCATACCTGATAAGTGGTGCTATTCGTTGCTCCCAACCTCAGCCACATGCATCATACACACGATGCTGTCTATTAAATCTAGACCCCCTCTGAGTAGAAGGCTCCTTAATTAGGCATTGCACTAAGCCTAAAGCTGAAGTCTCCTGGGTATGAAAGAAAGCTCAGAAAAACCACCCCACTGCACACAAGAAGTAAGAACTAATCGCTTGCAAGCCCTGGGGTTCTCAAACAACCAATCTATTAACAATAGTGGCTATATTCTATATTTAAAGGGATAAGGATGTCTTACCTCATCAGTAGAGACTTTAAGCGATTCTAGTTACCAAGATTATCACTAATATAGTATTCATCTATGGTGAACTGTGTCCGATTCTGTGCTTATGTGTTACAGAGCTCGTAAGTGACGGCCAAAGTACCGAATTCGGGGCCGTTCAGAAAGCAATGGCAAACTACTGAACGTATTTATATTGCCTAGAAAAGCACTGCAGCCAAAAAAATACATACTATGTTGATGGCTACCTCTTTAATAGGATACTCTACTAATTGTTTTTTTTTCCTAATGGTGAACGTAGGTAAGCGTTCACATGAAAGCCAGAAAAAAAGCGTTTCAATGATTTTTTTTCAAGACATCTCTTAAGCACTGCAAAATTGATTAACGCTGTTGGGAAACCACATCTCTTTACCGTCCAGCTAAGCACGGTCAGATCATTGAGGGTATTCACATATTTGAAGAGAGTAGAGCACTGCAAGTGATGCTGGAGACGGAACCGAATAGAAAAACGAATGCTTTTCATTATCTTAAGATCTGCTGTATTCCCGCTCAAACTACAACAGATCTTTTAGAACCCGGATTGAACTGATCAGCCATCTGATGGCAGATGAACAATCTAGCCTAGTCTGATTTCATTTCCCAATGCCATGCTCATCACTGGTTACGATGGAGTAACAGGATTATCATCACCGCCTATGTTATAGGTGAATGCCAGTAACAACGAGTAACATTGTGATCTGCCATGCATGTAGGTAGAGAAATCTAAGGAAGATCTGGGATTGACTACTTGTCTTGTCGAACGTGGGTTCCAGGGTCCCTAAACGGGAGCAAAGATTAGTTACCCTGTCACATATATGCTGCAGTAGGCTACTAAGGTGTTTGTTCGTGGGGTCAACTTCCGGGTTCATTAATATCCGCTGTGATGACCCATTTCCAGACTGGTTGGAAAGGGCAGCGATCGCTCTTTTTGTCTTATAGAACGTGGGTTCCAGAGTCCCTAAAGGGGAGCAAAGATTAGTTACACTGTCACATATATGGCGCAGTAGGCGAGTAAGGAGTCCGTGGGTTTAACTACCTACTTCCTTAATATCCCATGTGATCAATCCTACAGAAGATTCATTCCCGGAGTGGCGGGAGGGGAGAGGGGTACACTCTTTCTATTAGAAAAATGCTTCGAAATGCACTCAGAAACTTTGAGGACTGACTTATTGTTCTTGGGTTGTCCGGTATGTACTTCCTCTCTCTCTCTCAGAAAGGGCACGCAGCCTGCAGAGAGTACCACTTATAGAACGTAACTCAAAGCTCCAAGCAATAATCCCCCAGGGATCTCTACAAAATAATTTTGTACATTTTACGCAACGATCCGGGATCGAATCCAGCATCTCCTTATTACAAGACAAATAGTTTATACCACATCATTCGTTGAGATTGCAAGACAATCACGGCAACGTCATTATCGGGAATAGAAAGCTGTTCATATTGTGACATTGCATACTACCGCCAAATTGAAGGAAACACTAACTTAGGACTAGCAAAAACTCGGGAAAATGTTCCCATACAAAAACTCGGGAAAATGTTCCCATACAAAAACTCGGGGAAATGCTCCCATTAAAAAACTCGGGAAAATGTTCCCATACAAAAACTCGGGAAAAAAGTCCCATACAAAAACGCAGGAAAATGTTTCCATACAAAAACTCGGGAAAAAGGTCCCATACAAAAATGCCAAAGAAAATCACCAATTTAGAGCTAAAAGTCTAACTCCATCTCCTGGCACAGAGAACATGAGTGACGAACTTGTACTTCTACAGTGTCCCATCAATTATGCAATAGGCATTAGGTCTGTTGATTATCCTCTTCACACACCGGACACGTCCATAGGTGCTCAGATCTTCACTTCACTAGATCTTTCAGTGTATAACGACTGATGGTTCCGGTTCTATGTTGATTCACTGCTATTTTTGACATCTTTGTCAGGTGTTCTATGCGGGCCATGCTCATCCTCACTCCCAATTTGCGAGTTCTCCATATTGACTGATGCTCATTCTATCAATATCATCACCCAATTTATGGCACCCGAAAGCGACAATTTGCCGAAACCTGAAATTCTAAACGAAAACATCAATTTTTAAATTTAGACGTTGAATATGCATAACATCAGGAGTTAAATATGTGTAACAGCTAGAGTTGAATATGTGTAACATCAAGAGTTGAATATGTGCAACAGCTAGAGTTGAATATGTGTAACATCAAGAGTTGAATATGCGTAACAGCTAGAGTTGAATGTGTGTAACATCCAGAGTTGAATATATGTAACATCTGGAGTTGAATATGCGTAACATCTAGAGTTGAATATGAGTAACATCACGAGTAGCATATGTGTAACATTTAGAGTCGAAGATGTGTAAAATCTAGAAATGAGTATGTGTTCCACATTGTGTAACACAGTTGCATATGTGTAACATCACGAGTTGAATATGCGTAATATCTAGAAATGAGTATGTGTACGACCATGAGTTGAATATGTGTAACTAAAAATTGAATATGTGTGACAGCAAGAGTTTAGTTTGTATAACATCTATAGTTGAATATATGTAACATTAAGAGTTGAATATGTGTAACGTCAAAATTTCCTTCTATATGTATATAAAACACCAAGAATTTGAACAGACATATCCGACCTCGGCATGAGATTATATCATTATTACTTCCTATGGAATAAGAAAATCAAACACATCTCAAAACATCCGTGTTCATCTCTTGCAAAATGCATAGCTCGCAGTGTTCCTATACTTTACTTCCTGTTTGGGCCTTGGCAACACGAATGAGATAATGTGTTCAATAGTTGGGTAGGAAGAAAGCACACAGGTAAAGAGAATCTCGGTAAAGTTTGATAAAAGCAGAAGCAGAAAAAAAAATGATATCATGCAGACAACACTTAGAGATGGACAAGATACGTGAGCATGTTCAAACAAAAAGGACATCCCGATGTACTGGTGATGGATTGTGTATTCTGTGACCCAGATGTCAGGGAGGCATCGTGCGCGGCACGTAGGCACGGACAGAAGCGTAGACATGCGCAGAGCTAATCTGCAGTCTTGACGTCACTCTAGTGCCATCAACTACAAATTGTGACATAGGAAACAGGATTATACTATAATGCCATAGCTACCAGCAACCAGGATTCTTCTTCGTCTTCTTGTACCTCTGTTCTTGAACATCTTACGGTAAGCAGGATACAGTCTGGAGATTTGGAAGCGTTGCGTCCTAGTTTACGGGAACAGGAATTCTGCGTTACATGCGTCTTTTAATACGACTCGTTCAACTTGGGCGTGACACGGTATGTTTTGTTCATTCTGTACTCCTCGACCCCCCCCCCCCACACCTCTTTTGTTTAGCTAAATATACCCGCGAACTCCACCCCCTTCTAAAGTTATGTTATGCAATTTTGAATCGAAAATTTTGAATCTTCTTCTTCTTCAGCGTTCATTCTCAAATTCCCACTGGATTTCTCTTGTAACAGGACAATGGTCCTACAAGATTTCCAGTTGGATGTAGTACAGAGAATGGAAATGCGTTGTGTTGCCGTTTTATTTGCGCCAATGGCATAACACATCCGTCTTCGGCGGGAATTTTGAATCTAATAATGCCCGTTTTCCTTGCTAATCAATATTTACATCGATCAAATCATCTGGTTCTTGTTCGTGTTCATTCTCAAACTCCCGTTATAACACACTTGTAGCAGGACAATAGTTTCTACTAAAACCCCAACCGGATGCCGCCCAGTTCATTGATATAATTAGCTTGTGTTGCCGTTGATATGCTCAAATGGCCCGATTATCCGACATCGTCGGTATGCAATCTTATTGGTTTTTGTTATAATCTGCACCATATTGACAAAATCATGCTTATGTATATTTCGGTCTTATTATATGATATTTCACATAATTTCTTGTAGAGATATTACTCTGATCCAACAATGTGAAAGATTGAATAGTGGTCTTTCAATTGGTCCTTTTTTTAATTTTTGGTGTATGACAGCTGAATATCCATCAATAACGTCAAAATTTTATGGTCATTAAAAAAAATGGTGCCAATTGAGTGAAGCACTCATCTGAATCTAACATTCATTGAGTCAATAAGTTTGTATGCATGAGAATAGTCCTGTGGCATCAGACATGACAGTGTCTTCATCACAGCTTTTATATCACTCCAGAACATATTCTGCAGACATGCCCACTCTTTGATGACGTGAGAACTAAAATATGGCCCCAAGAGACAGATCTGAAGGTAAAGCTGTGGGGCAACCGTGAGGACCTCCTGCTGACGACTGAATTCGTGGAAGCGCCCACCTTCCTGTATAGACTTATGAGCATAGGAAACTGATTGCAGAAGAAGAACATCCACTTTAAGACTACTCGTAGTTGTGGTCCAAATACAGTAGGATTTTTCGAAAGTTTCCCACCGGACCTTGTAGAATAAGCACAGCGTAGCTGACGAGAACTGACCTAAGCGTAGAATATTGAATCCTTTTCTGCAGTGTTATTGTCAATGAGCTTCTGCATCCACCACCACCGAATATTTTTCCACTACTTCTTCTGTTTAATTTTATGACATTCATCCATGGATTAATTCCAATGAAACACACATTCCTGGATCGCTAGGTGGGGTCGATTCATTTATCAACGGCAAGCATCAGGATTGCACCTAAATCATGGGAATAACCATCTGGAGTAAGAGTACTACGCAACTTCTGACATAACACCTAACAAAAACATTGTGTGGAACCATCACCAGGGCAAAAACTCTGATAAACATTTCTATTAAAAATATGTAAATTCCAAGATGAAGGGTAACGCTTTATCGCTAGACATAGGGAGCATGAATAATAAAATCTTTCGATTTTCTACCACCACCATCGTGATCATCTCTCCATCCATGATATCAAACACAAGATTTTTTTTTAAATCACAAACATAGCAGATATATTAATTGCATGTCTAATAACACAAGGGACATAATTCTGTTCACTAATGGAAGTAATTCATGGCAATCCCATCAACCACATCAGTGGATTATCGTTCTTGCTAAGTTTACGATGTACTACATCTAAACTACCTGTTCTAGTTGACTGGCTAAGGAAACAACATGGTTGAGTGAACAGGTGGTACAAATTACTATGTCAACTGTTTTTAATGTAACCGTAGTTTTAGCTTCAGGGGTTCTGGCTAGAGACTGGGTCATCGTCCATAGATTGAAATATTTCACTCCATAGATGAAAATCAGTCATCAATACATAGATGACAATCACTCATCAATACGTAGAAGACAATCACTCATCAATACATAGAAGACAATCACTCATCAATACATAGAAGACAATCACTCATCAATACATAGAAGACAATCACTCATCAATACATAGACGACAATCACTCATCAATACATAGAAGACAATCACTCTTCAATACATAGACGACAATCACTCATCAATACATAGACGACAATCACTCATCAATAAAGGAAATGCTACGATGATTTTAACGTCATGGTTAGAGTTTGTTGTAAAGAAAAAGAAATATTGCTGGAACTTCTCTTACAGTATTTACATTTTCTAGCTAATTGGTGATTATTGTCTCTGGGACATTGTAACGAGTTTGGAAAAAATCAGAAGTCGGTAGATGGGATTTCAACCAAATCCGTTCTTCGGACACATATTCTACTGACAACTTCAGTCAAAACTTCTTCTGAATTTGAAAAACCAAAGTTATAACAAAAAATACGATATTAGTCAAGACTTCTGATTTCTATCTTCTGGTGTTACATGGAATATGGACTGATCCATCGATATACAGACGACAACAACACCATCAACATACCTTCATGGACTGATATGGATGGGGTTTCAGTTCCAGGGAAGGACATGGATGTGGTTTAACATCTCCAGGTACTTATATGGATAAGGTTTCACACCACCAGGGACTGACATCAATGGGGTTTCATGTTTCCAGGGACTAACATGGATGAGGTTTCACATCTCCAGGGACTGACATCAATGGGGTTTTATGTTTCCAGGGACTAACATGGATGGGGTTTCATATTTCTAGGGACTAACATGGATGGGGTTTTACATCTCCAGGGACTGACATGGATGGGGTTTCACATCTCCAGGGACTGACATGGATGGGGTTTTACATCTCCAGGGACTGACATAAATGGGGGTTTCATATCTCCAGGGACTAACATCAATGGGGTTTCATATTTCCAGGGACTAACATGGATGGGGTTTCACATCTCCAGGGACTGACATGGATGGGGTTTCACATCTCCAGGGACTGACATGGATGGGGTTTTACATCTCCAGGGACTGACATAAATGGGGGTTTCATATCTCCAGGGACTGACATCAATACGGTTTCACATCTCCAGGGACTGACATCAATAGGGTTTCACATCTCCAGGGACTGACATGGGTGGGGTTTTACATCTCCAGGGACTGACATAAATGGGGTTTCATATCTCTAGGGACTGACATCAATAGGGTTTCACATCTCCAGGGACTGACATCAATAGGGTTTCACATCTCCAGGGACTGACATCAATAGGGTTTCACATCACTAGGGACTGATATGGGTGGGGTTTTACATATCCAGGGACTGACATAAATGGGGGTTTAATATCTCCAGGGACTGACATCAATAGGGTTTCACATCTCCAGGGACTGACATCAATAGGGTTTCACATCTCCAGGGACTGATATGGATATTTTGCACTGTTCACGCTCGAGTTGAGGGTAATGAGAGAGCCAACAGACTTGCAACAAAAGAACATTTTTCAGGACAGGTGGCAATGGACAAGGGAAATATTGTTAATTTCATATATACCCATTTGTTAGACGAGGACGCGATGATAGTCGAGATTGTTGGACGAAGACATCGTGATGGATAGGTGTGGATAAGTGTTGGACAAGGACATCAATGTGGATGAGATTGTTGGACGAGGACACCATGATGGATGAGATTGTTATAAAGAGATTATGGTAGTTTAAAATTGTGCGAGGAGATTGTAGTGGGAACGATTGGCGGCTTGGACTAGGAAAATATACAATCAACAACCTATGGAAGCTAACAGCATACATACACTTCGTCATTTGTTGAAAGAGACGGAACTCCCATGGAGATGTCTAGATTGTACCATCATCGGTTCAGATAATCAATAATCACAAGTTACACAGGTATGCTATGTTTACAAGTAGGCCTAATTGGTCCTTGTAATAGTGAGGCATGATGGCAGATTGCAGTGTTAAATATATTAAATTTTTTATTAGAAACTGACTTCACATTAAACACCGTTTCCGTTAGTTGCTTCACTGCCTAGTCATACTACACGGTTTCCCATAAATTCTTCACTGCCTAGTCACACACGGTTTCCCATAAATTCTTCACTACCTAGTCATACACGGTTTCCCATAAATTCTTCACTGTCTAGTCACACACGGTTTCCCATAAATTCTTCACTGCCTAGTCACACACGGTTTCCCATAAATTCTTCACTGCCTAGTCACACACGGTTTCCATAAATTCTTCACTGCTTAGTCACACACGGTTTCCCATAAATTCTTCACTGCCTAGTCATACACGGTTTCCCATAGCTGCTCAGCTGCCTAGCCACACACGATATCCCATAACTGTTCAGTGGCCTAGTCACACACGATATCCCATAACTGTTCAGTGGCCTAGTCACACACGATATCCCATAACTGTTCAGCTGCCTAGTCACACACGATATCCCATAACTGTTCAGTGGCCTAGTCACACACGATATCCCATAACTGTTCAGTGGCCTAGTCACACACGATATCCCATAACTGTTCAGCTGCCTAGTCACACACGATATCCCATAACTATTCAGTGGCCTAGTCACACACGATATCCCATAACTGTTCAGCTGCCTAGTCACACACGATATCCCATAACTGTTCAGTGGCCTAGTCACACACGATATCCCATAACTGTTCAGCTGCCTAGTCACACACGATATCCCATAACTGTTCAGTGGCCTAGTCACACACGATATCCCATAACTGTTCAGTGGCCTAGTCACACACGATATCCCATAACTGTTCAGTGGCCTAGTCACACACGATATCCCATAACTGTTCAGTGGCCTAGTCACACACGATATCCCATAACTGTTCAGTGGCCTAGTCACACACGATATCCCATAACTGTTCAGTGGCCTAGTCACACACGATATCCCATAACTGTTCAGTGGCCTAGTCACACACGATATCCCATAACTGTTCAGTGGCCTAGTCACACACGATATCCCATAACTGTTCAGTGGCCTAGTCACACACGATATCCCATAACTGTTCAGTGGCCTAGTCACACACGATATCCCATAACTGTTCAGTGGCCTAGTCACACACGATATCCCATAACTGTTCAGTGGCCTAGTCACACACGATTTCCCATAACTGTTCAGTGGCCTAGTCACACACGATATCCCATAACTGTTCAGTGGCCTAGTCACACACGATATCCCATAACTGTTCAGTGGCCTAGTCACACACGATTTCCCATAACCGCTCAACTGCCTAGTCACACACGGTTTATCATAACTGTCAAGTGGCTAGTCACACACTCATATTTGCTCAGTGGCTAGTCACACACTCATATTTGCTCAGTGGCTAGTCACACACTCATATTTGCTCAGTGGCTAGTCACACACGGTTTATCATAACTGTCAAGTGGCTAGTCACACACTCATATTTGCTCAGTGGCTAGTCACACACTCATATTTGCTCAGTGGCTAGTCACACACGGTTTATCATAACTGTCAAGTGGCTAGTCACACACTCATATTTGCTCAGTGGCTAGTCACACACGGTTTATCATAACTGTCAAGTGGCTAGTCACACACTCATATTTGCTCAGTGGCTAGTCACACACTCATATTTGCTCAGTGGCTAGTCACACACGGTTTATCATAACTGTCAAGTGGCTAGTCACACACTCATATTTGCTCAGTGGCTAGTCACACACTCATATTTGCTCAGTGGCTAGTCACACACGGTTTATCATAACTGTCAAGTGGCTAGTCACACACTCATATTTGCTCAGTGGCTAGTCACACACTCATATTTGCTCAGTGGCTAGTCACACACGGTTTATCATAACTGTCAAGTGGCTAGTCACACACTCATATTTGCTCAGTGGCTAGTCACACACGGTTTATCATAACTGTCAAGTGGCTAGTCACACACTCATATTTGCTCAGTGGCTAGTCACACACGGTTTCTTATCTGCCGAGTCGCCTATTCACACACGGTTTCTCATATCTGCCGAGTGGCCTAGTCACACACGGTTTCTCATATCTGCCGAGTGGCCTAGTCACACACAATTTCCCATAACTGCTCAGCTGCTAGTCACACACTCATAAGTGCTCAGCTGCCTAGTCACACACGATTTCCCATAACTGCTCAGCTGCTAGTCACACATGGTTTCTCTTATCTGTCGAGTGGCCTAGTCACACCTGGTTTCCCATATGTACTTTGGTATCTAGCCACACACGGTTTCTTATAACTGCTCAGCTGCCTAGTCAGTGGTTTTTCAGAAACCGCCTGATTAGTGTCTCCAACCACAGTACATCTTAACCTTTTCTACCGTGTTACCCAAGATTTTGACATGCAGCCTAGGAAAAAGGTCATTGACTTTCTTTACAAACCATCATTGTTTCTGTAACATTTACCGCTATAATTCTTGTTTTTCGTCATCACTTTCCGGTGGTTCTCCTGGACAGGTCTGTTGCACCTCGATTTCAATTTTTCCACCGAGGTCCACCTACAAGTTTGTATTTCTCTTAGGGTGGCATATGGCCAACGTTGTAAATCAATGGCCTACCACAGTTGCTCGTTAGCGAATACTCTACCTACTCGAGCATAAGCCCAGGTACTTTACTTCCCGGTGGATGGGTGAACTGTGGGAGAAACATTTATTTCAAATCACGAATAACGAGTGGATCCGGATTTTAACGAAAGATTTAGTTTCCGGGTTGGCGTACGAGTGACTTAACCTTACTTTACCGAGTGTCCCGAAATGATTATGTAGTTTGGAAATGTCGTCTGACACGATTCCATGTCTAAAACAATCTGTCATGGAAAAGGAGAGGTTGAAAGACTCATGGGGAACAGAGAAAGTCATGGGTTGACATCAAGAATTCAACAGGACTCTAAATCTACACGCTCATCCGCACCGATGACGACAGGAGAACAAAAGTATATCTTTATGTATTGACCGCAGTTGCCCCAACGATTGTAATGGTTTATGGGCAATATTCCATCTAATTTCCTTGACTTATGAGCAAACCTGAAGTTATTTGAGCGGTGGATATTTCCATTTCTATGTGGGTATCTGCAATATACATAAAGAAAGGTATTCCGCTAGTACATTCTGATCGCATAAACATAAAAATATATGGACATTAACTACAACTAGTAGAGTGCACCACCAAAATAAGAGACAGTGGATGTTGGAGGTCTGTTGCAGCCAACCTTTGTTGTGGAGACGGTACGTCGATGATGGCAGTTCATATATAAATATGGCCACAGTTTTCTTCATAAGTCAATAATAAATCTGAACTCTGATCTCAACATTCTAAATTATATTTTTAAATAAATTCAAATTTTATATCTCAAATCTTTATTTAATTTGGGCATGCACATCAAATGAGAAATAAAGTCTTTGTCACGATTCCGTGATTTGAAATCTGTGATGTATGAAGATTGTACACGAACTGTGATGTCTGCAAGTTGAAAGAAATCTGGAAACCTTCTCAATCAATGAAACTTTCGCTTCCTGTTATCAAGACATGCCATCTTGGACTCATGTCTAGTTCATGGAATAATCATTGCACTTTTATCTATGATCTGAGTTTTACTTTCTATTATAAGATTTAATAGAATCATACTTGACTTAATTCCCTCTTTTTCTACCCATAAATAGTTAGATATATCGTTCTTCATTTAGTTCACTGAATAATCATTAAATTTTTGTCTATGGAAAATGTTACAGACGAACAGTGAGAATCCCATATATGTATAGCATAAGACAAGTGTATATGTAATCAATAAAATAGAGATGTATGTATGTTCAAAAGAATCATTATTTTTAATAGTTAAACAACGAAAATGTTAAAGATTTAGACATAATTCCTTCTCATAAACGAGAATACAGAGTACTTTCGTAGGTGGAAGAATCGTCGACACATAACATCAAGGACAGGACAGGTCCGGATTATTTTTCATACCGATCCCTGAAGATAGACATCAATGGGGGACTCCATCTGTTGAAGAATACAATGTGGTACCCCTACTATCCTGACTGTGTGTGTTGATGCATACAATGTGGTACCTCTTCTTCTTCTTCTTCTGCGTTCGTTCTCAAACTCCTGCAGATTAGCAGGATGTAGTCCGGAGAACGGAATGCGTTGTGTTATGGTTTACAGCATTGCTGCGATATCTGCGCCTGTCGGCCTGACACATCCGACTTCAGCATGGCTTTGGGTCACTGACCCTATATGGGGTGGGACAGCTAACTCCATCCCATAACTTCCTTAGTCGCCTTTTACCAGATGCGTGGAAGGTAAATAGTGTTTACTATTCTTAGCTCATAATATGAAATAAATTATGAAATTTTTACACACATTACTGCCTTCAACTGGTCAACTCAAGAATCACGAGTTGTTCAGACCTGAATTAAAGAAGAGCCCGTTCTGGAAAGAATATGTCACTTGACTATGTGGATGCGTGTGGATGCGTGTGGATGCGTGTGGATGCGTGTGGAAGCGTGTATTCGCGCGCGTGTGTATATTGCCATTTTATATCTTACACTGTTAGTTAGCAGATTGGCATGTTTAGGTATTTTTCAAAGTAGAATGAATTGGTCATACCCGCTGTGCGATAATATTTGCTTTAAAAATATGTCGCTTATGTCCTAGCATACATATCACAATTGCACCATAGATTTCCGCACATTTTTTTAGCAATGCTGTCATCTAGGAACTCCGACCACATTTTCCCAACAATTGTTTGTGGTGAATCGAAAAGACAGTGTATCAGTAGCGGTCTGCCTCTAAATATTTGTGTCTGCAGGCTCGCAAAACAATTTTTTTCTGTGGGGTGAGGTCAGGGCCGGATTAACACCTTCGGATGCCGTGAAAACTTAAAGATTTTTGTTCCTCTTAACATACACACACATACACATACACATACACACACACATACACATACACATAGACGCGTTTACATGTATACTCATATACATGTATGTGTATAACAATACAATACAATACAATACAAATACAATACAATACAATACAATACAATACAATACAATACAATACAATACAATACAATACAATACAAATACAATAAAATACAATACAATACAATACAAATACAATACAATACAATACAAATGCAATACAATACAATACAATACAATACAATACAATACAATACAATATAATACAATACAATACAATACAATACAAATACAATACAAATACAATACAATACAAATACAATACAATACAATACAAATACAATACAAATACAATGCAATGCAATGCAATACAAATACAATACAATACAAATACAATACAAATACAATACAATACAATACAAATACAATACAATACAATACAATACAATACAAATACAATACAATACAAATACAATACAAATACAATACAATGCAATGCAATACAAATACAATGCATACAATGCAATGCAATACAATACAATACAATACAATACAATACAATACAATACAATATAATACAATATAATATAATAACACACACATTAATTCATATATACATCGCCCCGTGCGGTTGTTGTTCATTCATCGAACACAACTCAATCATCTGAACCGTCTACTGATGAGTGTTCCCATAATTAATGGTAACTATACTCGCTGTAGTATCTGTGTTTGCGAATATGTTGTACCACTTGATGTATATGATATCGCGAGGACAGCGAAGATGACATATATTAATTCTTCTCTCATGTCTGAAATATGATGTCCATGTTTCTGAGACGTATTGTACAGAGTTGAGTTACAGAACCCTGATAGATTTGAATTTTCTGTATCTTCGTCTGCAATGTTAATTTTACGTTTCCCCATTCTGTCCTTCAATATATACAATTTATTAACTATATGTAGTAATTAATGATTTTTTTTAAATCAAGACTTAAAAATGCGGAATAATTCAATCCGCGCAAGAATAGCTTCTGCGATAATTGAACAAAATATACAATCAATATTCAAAATGGCTTCTCCTTGTTCATCGATAATCGTAAACAGAAAATAGAAAAACATTGTAAAATCAACAAAGAATGGCAAAGGTCATCTTGACAGTGACCGAAACAAGAATATATGTGAACGCACTAAGAAATATGTCCTCGTTAGCCAGAGAACATGATAGGATCAAGGAACCAGAAAAAAACTAATCAATAACCTAAAGAACAATTTGATTGAATAAATGAATAAATCAAGCGCGAAAAAAAAACACGCACACACATATTGTGGAATTAACAGAGATTGTTTAAAGTAAGACGAGGGGAATACTACGGCACGAGGACTAAACGCGGCCCGCTATGGCATTTCCACTGTCACATTAGGCAGATTAAAAAGTATTGTATACGTTGGATCCGGAACACACTATATATCTTATCACATGTTAGTAGAAGAAACTAGTAAACTACTACCCTAAGGAGCTGTCCATAGATAACGTCAATAATTATAGGGGGAAGGGGGGGGGGGTTGAATAAATTCTATCAGTTGTTGAAAAGGGGGAAAGGGAGTTAGGGGGTCTGAGCAAGTTAAATTACTATCACACATTATCACATTTTATTACATAAAACATATTATCACATATAATCCCATATTATTATATATTATCACAAATACACACACATATATATTATCATATGTTACCACATATTATTACATATTATAACATATTATCAGATGTCACATATCACATACTATCACGTATCACATATTATTACATATCACATATCATCACATATTATCACACAATATCACATTTTATTACAATACTTTTTTTATACACAAATCAAATTGTTTGAATGTGATAAAAAATGTTTCTAAAAGTTTGAAATAAATTATGTAAGTTATCGTACATTTACTGCTAAATAAATGGATCACAGAAATCAAAGAAGCCACAGGAACAAGCTTACAAACAGCGCACAAGAAGGCCATCTCCAGAGAACTCTTCCACCCCTGACGCTGCAAGGCAAACAAGGGACAAGCGTATAGATAGATAGACTGCTAAATATTTTTTTAAAGTGAGAGGAGGTATTTTGCTCATAATTAAACAGGGTGAGGGTGGGGTTATGAATTTTTTAGAGGTTGGTGACAAGGATGTAGGGGGTAAAATACTCGCAAAAATTGTAGTCGTAATGTATGTGCAGACCCTGACAGTAGTACTAGTGAAATTATTCAGATTAAGTTTGTGATAATGGGAGTGCAATGCGGGATAAGAATGAACATATGAAAGACTTCATGATAGAGTGTTCTTCATAGCAGCCTCTAATGATGAACTTGAAATGTGCGATAACAGCAACGCTCTTATTTTGATAACGGGGCGATGTTTCAGCGACCCAAACATAAACACAGCCTCATGCGTGTCAAAATTTCAAATATTTGGTCCCTCTATTCAAAAAATGTTGCTAACCTCCGTATGAAAGAGACAACCGTACTCACTCACGTTCCAAACTCCAATCTCCTACAGACCTTATTTCATTTAACGCATTTTTTTACATATATATGTGTGTGTTTATTGTTTTATTAAGCATAGTTCATGTGCCCACCATCTGGCACCGGGACCAAGACTTTGGGAGGGGAGAAAAGAATAGTGCCCGTCTAGGTACGTGTGTTGACCAAAATTCGAAAGGGGAAAACGATTAGTGACAATGTTACTTGTCATGCACGTCGTAAAAGACGACTAGAGAAGTTTTGAAAAGTGAAGTTGGATGTCCCGTCCCATAGAGGGTCAAGTGACCAAGTATCCATGCTAAAGTAGGACGTGACAGACCGATTGGATATTGGTTATAGACCGACAATAATGCGCTGCGGGCAGATTCATTGGTGCTCAGTATCCCTAGCAGATGATGAGGGGTCCCGCATACTAGTGGTTGATGGTTCCCGCTGGTTAAACATTCTTCTTGTTCCACCATACAGGCATCCTATTATATTGTTAGGCCGACAGGCATAGATATTGCAGCAAATCTGTAAAGAATGGCAAAACGATTTCTGTTCTCCGGAATACATCCTTCTAATTTGTGAACACAAACTAATAATAAGAAATAACAGTGCCAACTTTCGTATACATCCTAAGAGGGGAATAAGAAAGTTAGGGGAAAGTCAGACAAATTGCAAAATATAAAAAATAGTAGATCAGGAGTCTGCCGTGTACCGAGCAGGTAAAGTCTACCAGCATGACAATATTAGCGACACTCACCGTACCTTCTGCTTAAATATAGTCAAGGGTCAAGTTCGTCCTAAACTCTCTCCCCCCCCCCCTCAAATAAAAAATATTTCGGATGTCTGTGATGTACTTTTCCGGCACCTCTCATTTCTCCAGTCGTCTTCTTCTTCTGCGTTCGTTCTCAAACACCTGCAGATTAGCAGGATGTAGTCCGGAGAGCGGAATGCGTTGTGTCATGGTTTACAGTATTGCTGCGATATCTTCGCCTTTCGGCCTGACACATCCGATTGCAGCATGTCTCTGTGTCACTTACCCTATATGGGATGGCACAGCGAACTCCATCCCATAACCTCCTTAGTTACCTTTTACTACATGCGTGGAAGGTAAACAGTGTTGTTATTCTTTGCTCCCCTTTCGAGCCCTGGCAACACACGGGAGGTTTCTCCAGTCTGATGAACAGACTCGTGCAGGATTCCATGGCCTTCTTCTGATTATCTACAGATATGACAAGAATGTTAGGGATATGTTGTCCACAATCATGCCAAAACTGACTTCTCAGGTTATTTTTGCACCGTCAGCTGCCAGCGTCGTTGGTTCAATGGAACACCTATGCTGGTGTCATATAGTTCCGTTCCGTTACATTCCCTATAACTTAGGGGGATCTCCCTGGCGTAGTGGTTAATATGTTGTCTTGTGTTCAAGAGGTCACGGGTTCGAATCCTGCTCGTGTCTTTTTTTTCACGTGGATTTTTTTTGGAGATCCCGGTGGAGTATCACTTGAAGCTACGCAGTTACGTGCTATGAGTGGTACTCTCGGCAAGCGGCGTGCCGCTTCGTTGAGAGGGACGGAGTACATATGGGAAACCGAGTACAGTGAAGTCAATCTTCTACGGCTTTTAAACCCTTTTTTTAATCCCTAAAACAAATTTAAAAATTGAAACGGATTTTGCATGCGTGTCTCGCAACGTTATCTATGCCATGATTTGCAAACGTTGCAACATGATGTACATAAGACAGGTTTGACAATCGATTCTGGCAACATCTTCAAGATATTAACCAATGGTTATAGACTACTGTTTGCTGCCCACTTCAATAGTACACGTTTTCTTGCTGCTCAAGATGCGCAGGTAAGTGTTATAAATCCTTCTCCTCGGATGAATTGACGTATCCATAAATTTACTACACTACAACCTGTTGGTATTAAAGTCCTTCGTTCCTCTGTGTGTAGATTATCATGCTCTGTTATATCAATTATTAGTTCGTTGTTTTTTTAAATAAATTTTCCCTCCAGTTTTCACATTAAAGTATATTCCATTTTCTCATATTTCAGCAATGAATTCTCTAGTAACTTCCTTGTACTTGCACATGTTAAGAATACCCTATCCACACAAAATCGATTATTTACAATTAAGTCAATTGAATTGAAGTCCGGCAAGAAAGCTCTTATATCATTGAACTGAACACGGGACTTAACACTTGTGAATCACATTTAGTTACAGTTTTTGCAACCATTGACAAGACTATGAATAGGGAGGTAATTATGTGTCATCTAACACATTTGTTTTACTCTAAACTTGGGCAATTTGGAGTTAATTGATTGTGTTTGCATTAGAAATCAATGGAACCTTATCTAGCATGGTTTAGCGATTATTATGTCACCATATGTGCTTGCTTTTTTTCTCTCGTAGAACGTCTACAGCATTTGGTTAAGAATTCGTTGAAATGTATGCTAATTGTCAGACGTATTTAGATTTGGAGTAAGACAATTGTTATGATCTGAAGTAAATTCGTTTCATAGTTTTAGATAGAAAATAGTTATTGATGTCATTATGGCATACTATCTTCGAAGATCATAGTGGCAGGATTAACTGAATCGATCGTCACGTAAGTTATTATTAAAAAAATGATTATATGCTTGCAAATATCTTCTTCTTCTTGTTCTGCGTTCGTTCTCAAACTCCTGCAGATTAGCAGGATGTATTCGTGAGAACGGAATGCGTTCTGTCATGGTTTACAGCATTGCTGCGATATCTGCCCCTTTCGGCCTGACACATCTGACTTCAGCATATTTGGGTCACTGACTCTATATGGGATGAGGCAGCCAACTCCATCCCATAACCTCCTTAGTCGCCTTTTACGATATGCAAGGAAGGTAAACAGCGTTGCTATTCTTTGCTCCCCTATCGGGCCCGGAACACGGAACACATGCGAGCGTGCTTGCAAATATAGTCAATATTTAATCTGTTCGGCGGATGATAGGACGATCCTCATCATAATGTTTACTTCCTCATCATTTTCTGTATGCATGTATGATATTTTCTTGGAAATTAGTTATGACGGTTGGGAACCGTTTTATGCGGATTTTAATAATGAGGATTTATACGATAGTAATTACTGTTGTTTACAATTATAGGAAGGTGATAAGATAATTAAGATGAACATGCTAAGAATAATGATGTTGGGAATAATGATGTAAATGATAAATTTCAACGTATTATTCCTGATCATAATGCTAATGTTGGTGCTTACGTGATGATGATGATAACGATGATGATTATGGTTATACGATGTTTGCGTGACAATTTATACGATCTGTTAATGTTGTTGTTCGTCCATCACAAGTGATGATGACTATTTGTTACATCCACATTTGAAAATTCAATTTTAGTTATGTCCTTGATTATGAGTTCGTAGATGGCTAATGAGCCCTATTCGAGCTGTAAATGTCGTTGGACAGTTTGGACATGGAATGACGACTGTAGACGGATTTTGGTCTATACGTGACTTTCTAGCTGCTCTCCGCTGTTGAGCTGCTGCATTTCTTTTCTTTTCACAAGATGATGCGCTCTTTTTTATTCTAGAACGCCATGTAGATCTATTTTGTGCAAGTTCTTCCCATGTATCGTGGTCTATTTCAAAGGCTTTCAGTGAGTTCTTTAACGAGTCCTTGTAGCGCTTCCTTTGACCACCTTGAGATCGTATACCCTTCTCTAGCTCACCATAGAGAAGTATCTTTGGCAGACGATGGTCTGGCATACGCACCAAATGACCTGCCCAACGAATCTGTGTCTGCATCAGGATCGTGTCAATGCTTGGGATACCAGCTCTATCAAGGACAGTGGTATATTTTCGTGAATGTGAAAATGACTTGCACTACAACCTGCAAATTGCAATGTAATCATTTGTTAATGTAATCATCACAAATCAGATGTCGGCGACCCTTTGCTAGCGAGCATGATTGTGTTCTTTAAATCGGTTTGTATAACTATTTTTTTTTGCGCTTCGTCAACTTGTACGGGAAATTTGATAACGTGACACTTCATCTTCTAATTGACGTGTCCTTTGCAGAAAGCTGGCAGTACTGTCACTCTGTAGGCTGTCCTCCTGGTTCTGTACAACCTGTCTAACCACTTCCATTGGCATTTTCAAAACGTTTGTGATATCAAGTGTCCATTGTAGTAGTAGGCTCCCTCTTGATGTCTATCCTGGAATCCCTCCTTCCATGATTAATTTTTCTATGGGACGGAACAGCCAATTACATCCCAAAACCTCATTAGTCGCCTCTTACAACGCGCATAGCAGGTAAGAATATCGCAAATTTGCACCATGACAAGAAACACATAGAATGTCTTATTACACATTGTTCAAATAATTTCATAAACTGACCATTCTGTACTCATTTAGAGGAGTTCCTGTTCCTACCTCCAATTATTCATTTATATACCCACGTACCCACTTTCCCAGGACAACGATGTAACCCCCTACACCCCCCCCCCCCGTTGAGCCATATTGTCCACTGTGAGAATCACTGATTTATGTGATATTTGGTGATATTGTCACGAGAGTAAAATGTGCTCTCCAGAATAAGTAATCATGAGGACAATTTCTGTAAATCAAGTTATTTGTAGGAATCCTAATATATAGTATTGCTATCCGGAGATTATAATATTTGGCTACCTAAGCACTTCTCCATAATAATCCAGCCTGCTTTTCCAAAACAGAACCATTGATCTTAACTGATGTCAACTATTCATATGTCATTTTGTTTATAGTTTATGATGACAGCCAATCAAAATCACTGAAAAATTCAGATCAGCTAAGATAAGTGACACTGATTAGGATTAGTAAACGGGGATAAATCTGAGTAGTGACTAGTAGCGATTCTAATTTTATTATATCAATTGTGCAACAGTAAGAGTAAATGTATCTATACGTATTGACATAATGTGTGATGAAGCCATTACAAAGTGTTATAGCTCAGGATTCTTAACGTTGATTATATGGCCCACTTGAGCAATAAACTAACGATGTGAAATAGTAGCAATGAATCCGAATAGATAGCCATGTGTGAAGAGAGCTTAAGAATCACTGTGCTAACTAGGACATGCTATCAAAGAGAGCAAAAGAAGCAGTAGGTGTCACCTTAAATAGAAACTATTAGATGACAAATTAGAAGAAATGGATGTTGTAATATGTGGATAATTCGTGGCAAAAATGTGAAGCAGGATTGATCCTGGTTAGCATTGAGCTTTGTGACCAGTGTGTACATACAAGAAACTAGTTCTCTTGAACGGTGCTGTCTGTGTCCCCCATACTCCAGAACACATTCTGCAGACATGCCCACTCATCAATGACGTGAGAACTAAAATATGACCCCAAGAGACAGATATGAAGGTAAAGCTGTGGGGCAACCGTGAGGACCTCCTGCTGACGACTAAATTCATGGAGGCGGCCCGCTTTCCTGTATAGACTTATGAGCATAGGAAACTGATTGCAGAAGAAGAATAAGAAGAATGGTTAAATAAATATACGATCAATATGTTACAGATATCCACCCTTCAGTGGAAGTGCTAAATATACAAAATGCATTAGTTATCAACTCCGAAGTTGGATGTGTCAGCCAATTAGGGCACATAAAACAGTGGCTCGATGTATTTCTGTTATCTGAACTACACCCTCCGCCGAAGACGGATGTGTCGGGCCAGTGGCGCAAATAAAACGGCGACACAACGCATTTCCATTTTCTGGACTACATCCTGCTGGAAATCTAGCAGGACCATGATCCTGCTAGATTCAGTGGGAGTTTGAGAATGAACGCAGAAGAAGAAGAAAAACTACACCCTGTTGGTAATCTAGTAGAACCATTATTCTGTTGTAAAATAGATCCGGTGTGACTGTGAGAACGAACAGATAAAGAAGAAATATACTATGGATAAATATAATTCGAAAAATAGTCGTGTAAAGAAGAAATATATTATGGAGAAATATAATTCGCAAAATAGTCGTGTAAAGAAGAAATATAAATTGAAGACACAACTGAAACCAATAAATGGAATGCAGAACAGAAGAATTAGATGAAGAATTACAAAAATAAAAGAGAAACAAAAAACAACAACGTTACTAATGAGATGAAAACAAGAAAAATGTTGGGTTAAGATATAATCACTAATGCATTAGGCCTACTTTGCGAAGACAACCATTACCGGAACAGAGATCTTCACGAACATCAAAGCACCGGTGAGCTAATACAGACTTGTTAAGTTGTCTATATTTCTTACCCAAGTGATATCACACAAATAATGTACAGCAGTTTCCTCCCCTGCAATGTTTGTATTACCAATTTCAGAGAAACGTATTTCGAATGGCTTTAAATGCGTACCAATTCTCCTTCGTAGATGTAGGTTCAAGAGTAAGACAGATAATCATCCCTGTGTTTAAAAAATTGTAGTTTAGAGTGCATTCCCCTTAGTGAGAGTTTAT
Source organism: Meghimatium bilineatum (assembly GCA_034231615.1). Classification (NCBI taxonomy): domain Eukaryota; kingdom Metazoa; phylum Mollusca; class Gastropoda; order Stylommatophora; family Philomycidae; genus Meghimatium; species Meghimatium bilineatum. Next base: position 45,894,403 of record CM067319.1, read on the forward strand.
TCCTTGATAGAAGTTATCGTTACTTAGCTTCTCCTGCTGAAATACTATCTTCTCCCCATACCTTCTTCTCTCATTTCATGATGCTCCTTCTTTGCTTCCTCAATTATCTATCTGGTATTGTCCTCCTCTTATCCTTATTATAACCATATTTGTCTCAGTGTAAGATTTGTTTTATTGAGGTCGTTTGTTTGGCCTGATGAAGGCTTTTTAGTCGAAATGTCGTCTGTCCCTGTATCTCGCTGCTAGTTTGTTTTATGTTTCACTTTGGTAGCACATCTACCTATTTTTGTTTATCTTGACATTTGCCCTGTGTTACTCCAGCCACCTACTTCCTGTTTAAGGTTGTTACCCTACCCTGGAACATCTTGTATTCCAGCAAAATGGAGGACAAGAGGATGGAGGAAGAGACGAAATCATTTGGGACCTCATGGGTTCAGATGGAGAAAGAGACCAACTTGAAATGTTTCTACACTATTGTACGTTTCAAGGGATAAAAGTCCCAGTGTCGGTTAACAACACTAAAGAGGAAATGGGTAGCTTAGGTAACACAAGGAAAATATATAAATATTATACGTTTTAGCTGGGTGTTCCAAACATTGTCTCAAGAAAATTACTGTGTACATTGGGAATTGCTAATATATGAAGGATGGGCAAGTTAATATCGGAATGATGAATGGGCGGATGAGTAGTTAGATGTCATATGTTCACACATTTTCAATATGATGTATGCCATTCCTGCTCATGGATGGTCTTTAGGGTCGTGTGTAATCGAACAATAATTACATGGTGTCATCTGAAGAAGGTTCTACATATATTACGTCAACAATTAAGAGCAGAAAAGCTAGATAGTTGCTATCAAGGGAGAGATCTGAGGGATTGGCAAAGGTTGACGCCAACAATATTGTTATTTGCACACCAATTTTACATTTTTCTTTAAAAAAACGACATAACCAAGTAGTTTTTTCCCGTACATATTTCAGCGTAATATTTTGTTTTTAGAAAGGAGAAGGCTTATATTTTTTACATAATTAAACAGGGGGTGGGGTCCCTGAATTCTTGACAGTTGTTGACAAGGAGGTTGTGGTCACATATGTAGCGAAAAGAGGCTGAAAGCTAAGAAAATAAAAGAATAATGAAAGAAAAATAAAGAAAAGTCCAAATATATAATTTCCAGATCCAGAAAATCCAAGTAAATTCCAATAGTAAATGGGTCAATATAAATATGTGGTGTAATGTGAACACACCTCACTTTAAAAAGAATACAATTCAAAAGTTTTGTTTATCCATGTGAACACACCTCACTTTAAAAAGAATACAATTCAAAAGTTTTGTTTATCCATGTGAACACAACTCACTTTAAAAAGAATACAATTCAAAAGTTTTGTTTATCCATGTGAACACACCTCACTTTAAAAAGAATACAATTCAAAAGTTTTGTTTATCCATGTGAACACACCTCACTTTAAAAAGAATACAATTCAAAAGTTTTGTTTATCCATGTGAACACAACTCACTTTAAAAAGAATACAATTCAAAAGTTTTGTTTATCCATGTGAACACAACTCACTTTAAAAAGAATACAATTCAAAAGTTTTGTTTATCCATGTGAACACACCTCACTTTAAAAAGAATACAATTCAAAAGTTTTGTTTATCCATGTGAACACACCTCACTTTAAAAAGAATACAATTCAAAAGTTTTGTTTATCCATGTGAACACACCTCACTTTAAAAAGAATACAATTCAAAAGTTTTGTTTATCCATGTGAACACACCTCACTTTAAAAAGAATACAATTCAAAAGTTTTGTTTATCCATGTGAACACAACTCACTTTAAAAAGAATACAATTCAAAAGTTTTGTTTATCCATGTGAACACACCTCACTTTAAAAAGAATACAATTCAAAAGTTTTGTTTATCCATGTGAACACACCTCACTTTAAAAAGAATACAATTCAAAAGTTTTGTTTATCCATGTGAACAAAACTCGGTGTCATCACATGTCAACGTAATAGGAAAGAAAAGAAAGAATAACTCCTGGAAATATCTCAAATAAATGGCCCGTGAATATATCTCCAGAATAAGATTATCTCAGTACTTCGCACAAGGGGTTGTGTTTATCAGACACTCTAATGGAACTAACAAATTACAATATACAATTACTACACTAGGAACAAACTCTTATTCCTGACTTTTCAGGCAATTTTTCGTTGTTTATTATCTAGAAATCTCACAACAGCAGTGAACATAAGTTGGCATTAGAGATTAGTACATACACATATTTACAAGAAATTTGATATAATTTATCGACAGCCACAAAGTTGATGGTAGGTTACACGTTTTGGAAGCTCGCATTTCTACTTTGATTTGAGAGTGAATTTAATTATGGCTTTGGCTACCTCATATGTTGCTGTTATGTCACTCTATTGCAATGCCCCGCCTTCTTATGCGAGTTTGTTTACTGCTACAAAGTTCTTTATCCTACTATGACAGCATCTTAGTTTTGTACAAAGTTGCCAGTTTTACATTAGAACAATGGTTCTGTTAAGCTATTATTTTAGCATGTTCTCCCCTTTATTCTATAAATAATAATCTATAGGACCACTAAAGTTTAAAAAATGTTTGCGCAAAAGCTCCCCCTTCGAAATATCTTAAAACACCTTTGTTAATATTTTAAAAGATTTATTGCAATCTCCATATCCATAAGCCCATAGCTCGTCAGCGTCGTCGGAGTACTACATTGATCGCATACAAACAGAGTCAGTGTCGTGGAAGTACCACAATGATCGCATCAAAACAGAGTTAGTGTCGTGGAAGTACCACAATGATCGCATCAAAACAGAGTCAGTGTCGTGGAAGTAATACAATGGACGCATCAATACACAAGAGTCTGTGTCCTAGGAGTACCACAATGGATGCATCAATACACAAGAGTCTGTGTCCTAGGAGTACCACAATGGATGCATCAATACACAAGAGTCTGTGTCCTAGAAGTACCACAATGGATGCATCAATACACAAGAGTCTGTGTCCTAGGAGTACCACAATGGATGCATCAATACACAAGAGTCTGTGTCCTAGGAGTACCACAATGGATGCATCAATACACAAGTGTCTGTGTCCTAGGAGTACAACATTGGATGCATCAACGCATAGAGTCTTTGTCCTATGAGTACCACAATGGATGCATCAATACACAAGAGTCTGTGTCCTAGGAGTACCACATTTGATGCATCAACGCATATAACCCCTCACTGATTTCTTTCTTCAGCGATGCAGATGAGGAAAAATACCGATCTGTTCTGTCCTTAGTTTTGTCTGTTCTTGATTTTATTTACTTATTTGCGTCTTCCATCTTCGACTGTATCCTGCAAGATCTTTTATTCTACCTTTGACTGTACAATGCAAATTCTCCTCTTCTACCTTCGACTGCACTCTGTAAGATCACTTTTGGCAAGGAATTATCTCAACATATATGCCCACACTGTGCAGGTTTTTATTATACAAAATTTAATAGGTCATATATATAACAAATATAATATAAAACATTTTCACATAATTACCTTTCTGTAGATCTTCTAGACCAGGGGTTGGTCAAATGTGTCTTTAGGGTCGACTCCGCCCCCAACCCTTTTCCTGAAACCATGATTTCTGACCAGTCAAGCTGATCTGATAACACTGTCCCCTAATATTTGAAAACAGTAAGTCTATCTATCTATCTATCTATCTATACGCTGTGTCCCTTGTTTGCCTTGCAGCGTTCGGGGCTGGAAGAGTTCTCTGGAGATGGCCTTCTTGTGCGCTGTTTGTAAGCTTGTTCCTGTGGCTTCTTTGATTTCTGTGATCCATCTTTTACATGGTCTGCCTCTGGCTTTATTACCGTTATGTCTATGTGTCATTGCCATTTGTGGCATGCTATATGTCGGTAGTCTGGAAGCGTGTGAAAACCACTTGATCTGCTGTCTTTTGATGTGTTCCAATACTGATATTGTTTTGGTTATCTGTCTGATGTTATCGTTCCTAATTCTATCTCTTAATGACACTCCGAGTATTCTTCGTAGACATGCCATTTCTGTTGTCACTATTTTTCTTTTGTCTTGTGCTGTCATTTTCCAGGTTTGGCTCTGGTAGCATAGTGATGGAATAATTATAGTCTTGTATAATGCAACTTTAGTGTCTATGTTTACATTTTTGTTCTTGAAAACAGTAAGTGGAGCTACAAAAGACTAGAAAACAATAATTGGAGCTACAAAAAAAATGGAAAACAATAATTGGAGCTACAAAAAACTGGAAAACAATAATTGGAGTTAAAAAAAACTGGAAAACAATAAATTGAGATACAAAAGACTGGAAAACAATAATTGGAGATACAAAAGACTGGAAAACAGTAATTGGAGTTACAAAAGACTAGAAAAATACATTTTCCTGTCATCGCAGGCGAAAAAGGCTCATTCGGACTCAGCTACCCAAAAATACTGCACACCCGTGGTATAGACAGGCTCGTGACCGCTATTTTCTAATTTGTCATATGTTCAATTATTAATACTTGATTGATGGAGGTTGTCTAACTGTCAATCAAACGTACGCCTGCTGACTTCTTTTTCCAGTAATGTCTGTCCTGCAGTGATACTTTTAATCCTTTTGATAAAATGAACGTATTTGTACTCAGAGTGTAACCACATGTGCTGGGTTCCTTTAAGCCAGCTAAATTATAATATACAGACAAGATGTTATAAGATGTGTTATTGGAGAGGGGGGCAGATCTTGAATACTTTAAGACAAGAGAAGAGAAACATTGATTATCGATTACAGCAGACATTCGATGCATACAAATCTCTTAATTCGATCTGGGAACGAAGAAAACGGTGGTTAATATAATCGACTAAACATTTCTAGCGCTTATTAAGAGTATGTTTAATGCACCATTTTAACGACGATGACAGTTTTGTGAATTTAAGGATCCAGTGTACACAGTTCTGGATTAGATCTATGTGAAATAAGATAATACGATCGTAGTTGCTTCTATTATTATTTAGGGCATATATTTAAGTTAGGGCACATACTTACTTTAGGACCCATTTAACTTAGAAGACATTTAATTTAGGGCACATCAATCAATCAATAAACCCGTAACCCTTCAGGGTTGTAGGGGTACCACATTGGACCACAATATTTTAGAGTCCTCCGGCGAATTCTATCCTCAGCGATGCGGATGAGTGTGGATATATCTTGCCCTGTCCATTTCTTGATGTTGTCTGTCCATGCCTTTATTTGTCCTTCTCTGCTTCTTCTACCCTCGACAGTTCCCTGCAGTATTGTTTTTGACAAGGAATCGCGCCTGCATACATGTCCGAACCATGCTAGTTTTCGTCGTTTCACTATTGAAAGCAATGGCTCCTGAACACCTACACACATCTCTACTTTATTTCTTACGTACACATTGGTCTTATCTTTCCTATAGGAAATTTGTAGAATTCGTCTGTAACATTTGTACTCGAAAGCCTGTAATCTTCTCTCCATGTCCGCAGTGAGTGTCCAACTCTCACAACTATACAACACAACAGAAAGCACCAGCGACTTTTACAGTTTGACTTTCACTCCAACACTGATGTTGCTTTTCCAAATCATAGTTAGCCTTGACAAGGACGCTGAAGTCATCTCCAGCCTTATTTTTAGTTGTGATTATCCATTGTAGTATTTCAGTAGGCAAAAGGTTCAGCTAGTTGTGCCCATCTCCTCTCCAGCTGTCCTTATGATTTGATTACATGGATGTGTTTTCTCTCTCCATCTCTATTGCACTTTGCTGATGTTTACACTACATCACGTTTGAACTTCGCGCTGAGCGCATCGCTACCATTTCACTAGGTCACAACCTTACTTCCGACGCATCCACATAAAGACTTTTAAACTTGATAATACTTTCACTATGTTGTTATCTTTTGGCACATACCTAATTTAGGACCCATTAAAATTAGGAGACATTTAATTTTAGGTGCATACCTAATTTTGGGCCCATTTAACTTAGGAGACATTTAATATAGGGCACATATTTAATTTATGGCACCCCATTGAATTTAAGGCACATATTTAAACATATTTAATTTAGGGTCCACTTAACTTAGGAGGCATTTAATTTAGGGTACATATTTAATTTTGTCATATATTTAATTTATGGCACATTTTTAATATAGAACAAATATTAAATTTAGCGCATATATTTAATTTAGGGCCCATATTTAATTTAGTACAATATTTAAATATATTTAATTTAGGGCCCATATTTAATTTAGTACAATATTTACTCGTAAATATATTTAATTTAGGGCCCATATTTAATTTAGTACAATATTTAAATATATTTAATTTAGGGCCCATATTTAATTTAGTACAATATTTAAATATATTTAATTTAGGGCCCATATTTAATTTAGTACAATATTTAAATATATTTAATTTAGGGCCCATATTTAATTTAGGGCACATATTTCAGTTTTAGGCTTATCAATTCCGTAAATATACCGGGTGGGGTGGGGAGGGAACTGGTTGCGATGTTCAATCAGAGTATTCATTCATTGGTACTATGACTTCTGGCGTAGGCGATCATGTCTCTCCACAGACCTCTGTTTGTTATACATTTACATATAGTTTCTGATGATTCTGCATCATGCCAGACTTTCAAGCCATCCAATATTTTTTCACGTTGTCTTCCTCAGTATCTCTTACACTCGATCTTTCCAGTTGTTACGATGTTGTCCAGCCCACCTCTTCTCATGACATGACCCAGAAACTGTTATTGTCTTCTAATACAGTTAATACGTTCTCTATTTGAGTTGACTAGTTGTAGAATTATAGCATTACTCTTTTTAGCTGTCCATGATATTTTCAACATTCTTCTATAAAACCACATCTCTGTGGCCTCCAGCTGTTTTCTTGCAATATTGTCAATTGCCCATGCTTCACTACCATATAACAGTATGGGCTCTATGTAACCTTTTAGTATGTTCTTTCTTACTTCTAATTGATAATGAATTATTACACAAGATGTTCCTCGTCTTCTGGAATGCTGCTTGTGCCTGTGCTGTTCGACTTTTTATCCCAGTGACGCACCTACCATTTGAAGTAATAATTGTGCCCTGATATTTAAAGTTGTCTACTTATTTAAGAACTGTCCCCTTGACCTTGATGTTACATTTAGAAGAGTTAGATGTTTTAGATGTAACCATTACTTATGTTTTCTTGGTGTTCAAGCTGAGACCTTTGTTTGCACTTTCTTCTATTATAGTTGTAATCAATTGTTGTAGTTCTTTTTCACTCTTTGCTACTAGAACCCTTTCGTCAGCATTTCAGGTTATTCACATTATACCCTCCAACAGATATTCCTGGCATATTTTCTAAACATCTAACAATTATTTCACTGTATAAGTTAAACAGATCAGGTGATAGCATACACCCTTGTCGGACTCCTTGTTTTATTGGATGAAATTCCCCTATTTGTTTGTTGATTTTGATTGCTGCTGTTTGTTGCCAATATATGTTCTCTATTATTCTAAGGCCGTGTTTCTCAACGTGGGGCGCATGCCCCACAGGGGGGCAATTTGATTGTTCAGGGGGGGGGGGGCAATTCGAAAACTGGCTAGTCTAGAGTTTAGAAACTAACCGTCTACTGTGACTTCACTTGTTTAAAAAAAAAAATTTATTGATATCTCAATATGAAATAAGTGTTCGTTAACCCTTTATATGGCAAAGAATTCTGGAGGTGTGGTAGTAACATGTTTCAAAGCAGCTTCTTACGGAATGTCCCTCTAGGACCGGATGCTGATTTTCCGCTGCAGGAACGATAACTAGTAATGCTTCTGTGTGTTTCGGTGGCATATTTAGTGCTTTGACTTAGATTAATAATATTTTCTAAAATAATTATTATTAATGAAGAACTTTGATAAATAATGGTATGTACGTGTCGCATATGTATATTTCTGTGGTCACTGTGAATAAGCAAATAAGTTCAAAAACTCGAATTTGCGGGAGAGGAAAAATAAACTTCATACTCTCATATCGGTAAATATGCATTTATTCGAATATACAAAGATTTATTACACAGATCAAAAACAACAATAACAAAGATATCAGTATCTTAACTATTAGTAAATAATAAATACTCTATTGTTACTAAACAGCTACTGAAATAAACTAATATTAATATTAAAAAACTAATAATATAAACTAATTACCTCTGTGTCCATGTGGTCAGGAAGCATACACCGTGGAACATATCCAGGAAAAACTACATTAAACTAAACCAACTAAGGGAGGAACAATTGCAAATAGAGACAGTTATCCACAAGAAGCTGTATGGGAACACTGAGGAACTTTCAAATGCAGCAGCATCCATTAAGAAAACCGAAATTGCTGTGTAGGCATGTTCACTTCGGGCGAGCAGAAGACGAAGAAGCAGAAGTGATTTTTGTGATTTATTCATTCACAAATCACACTAATAATTATTGTTCATATATTTAAATTAAATTAACATTTATACATAGTTTATTTGTAGTTTTTTATTTATCTTATATTTATCACTTCCCGTCGCATAGTAAAATGAGTAGTGCAAGCAAAAACAGTTCATCATCATGCAGAGGAATATTTAAATCTTTGGTTCATACCCACTGTCCACTATCAAAGGTCACCTTATGTCTGTTTTGCCAACAATGCTTGGCCAACGAATTAATGAAGGAGATCGTCTTGATGCACATTGTCTTCTTCTTCTTCAGCGTTCATTCTCAAACTCCCGCTGGATTTCTCTTGCAACAGGACAATGGTCCTACAAGATTTCCAGTTGAATATAGTCCAGAGAATGGAAATGCGTTGTGTTGCCGTTTTATTTGCGCCAATGGCCCAACACATCCGTCTTCGGCGGTTGATGCGCATTTGAAGGCAAAACATAATGATTATGAAAATTTAGATTTAAATTACTTTCATGTCATCTACTAAGGTTTTCCTGTTGTATTGGTGGTTTGCCTAGTGAGCCATTGGTGAGACCCACAGACCCAACCGCATGCGCAAATTTCTTTTTTTTTTCTCTTTATGATATTCTAGTGGTTTCTTCCTAAAACCCAAGACTTGTGTCTTGATCAATTTTTAATTATACTTCATCTATTGAATAATTTAATGTTTTAATATATTTTAAAAATGTATGTCACATGGAGGAGAGAGGGGCATCAGCCTTTTAGAAATGCTTTGGTGGGGCGTGGTACAAAATATGTTGGGAAACATAGTTCTAAGGTCTTTACTATTAATGATGATATCCTTTAACATTCTAATGATTTTCTTATATTTCACTTTGTCAAATACTTTTGTATATTCTATGATGCACACAAATAAATCTATTCACTTCAATTGATCTTCTCCGCCGAAGACGGATGTGTCGGGCCATTGGCGCAAATAAAACGGCGACCCAACGCATTTCCATTCTCTGTACTACATCCTGCTAGAAATCTAGTAGGACAATGGTCTTGCTACAAGAGAGATCCAGCAGGAGTTTGAGAATGAACGATGAAGAAGAAGAAGAATTGATCTTTCTATCAACATTCTAATGATATAGATGGCATTATTTGTCCCTTTTCCCGTCACAAAACCGTTTTGTTCTTCGCCGATGTCTGATATCAAAATATGGCATTTATTAATACAAAAAAATAACGTAAAATGAGAGTTAATACACATTGACCAATAACAATCGCGAAAATGATCAAAATCATCACGTATGGAGGCTTGTTCTGATTCTGCTCGTTGGTGTCACGATTAGCCACGAACTTATTAGAATTTGTGACACATTAGCAGGAAGTTGTAAGAAATAATTTCTGGTATTTCTCTTACAGTAAATACGAGGCTTGTACCGTGGTCTTCGACATTTCCATTAGATCTCTGTACAGACATTCTTTCTGTACACACGTATTCTATACTGGGGATTGGACAAGCTTGTACATCGTCTAGCCCAGTCCTAATTCAATTATGCAATTATGTGGACGCATCGAAGCCACTCTTTTAATGTGAAACTATTTGACCTTTTACGTTAGTTTCATTGGTCGCTTTTTATCATTATTATCGACATGCAATGAAAGTCACAAGAAAAAGTCAAATAGTATAACTTTTGAAGGCTTTTTTACTCATCGTTTTCTTCGTTTCGTTTCCACATACATATATTTACATTTTTATGTACTTTCTGACCTTTCGGCATCTCATTTCCATATTTCCATTGGATACGTTTGTTTGTTGTGATAATTTTTCCATTCGTCGTCTTTTGATGTTTTGTTTGTGTCTTGATAAAGACCTTTTGGTTGAAACTTTGAATATGATTTCTGTATTGTAATTTGAATGATTTCTTGTGTGAGCATCATTACCTACTAATTTTAGTTATAGTATGTCGTGTCTCATTGAAGCGATATATAAACCTGTGTTTTACGTAAGTACAATTGTTGTTACGTTTCACGCAGTTACTGTATTGATTGTCATATTTAACTTTTGAAGGATGAATCCTGATGCGTTTACAAGAAGGTAAAATTGACGAAAGACTATTGGTAGAAATTTGTTCAATGATTTGATTCACTATTTGACAGTTGTGATCACTAATGCTCAAAAACCGTAAAGAGCATTAATATTTTTGTAGAATGTCATGTGCAACTTATAATGATATCATATAATTATTCCCGTGAGATAACAGACAGGAGCTGTTGAGACATTGTCTAGATTTCAGACACAGAAAGGCAAGACATTTGTTTGTCTCGACATGCCAACCTGCAAAAATTGCAAAATAAATATAGCTGGAAATAACTCTCAATCATCTGCTATGTTTGTAATATTAAGCTCATTCAGAGAAACGTAACAAATTTCGATGTAAAATAAATTCAATAACTTTTGTAAGAAACACTTAAAATTCCTTTTGTCCACAAGGGGAAAACAATTTCCTATATGGCAATAAACAGACAGACAAACAAGACAAGACAGACATGACAGACAAGACATGACAGGACAGACAAGATAGAACAGATAAAACAGACAAGGCAGGACAAACACTACGGGCCATACAAGACAGACAGGACAGACCAGATAGGCAGGACAGACCGACTAGGCAGGACAGACCGGACAGAAAGATAGACAGACGGATGGACAGAGGACAAACGGATGGACAGACAGATAGATGGATTGATAGATATATAGATAGATATATAGACAGGCAGCCAGACAGACAGAGAGACAGACAGATAGACAGATATTTTTTTTTCCGTTATGTTGCAGATATCTATGTTCGAAGTACATTTATGATTCTGAATATGATATTTTAGACTTCTGTCTGTGAAGGTGTTCACATTTTCTTTGACAGAAACGATTAGGAACACTTACCTGGGCAGGTGCTTGTCAACCTGTCTTACTTTGTTAAATTCTCTTCACACTGTTGTTACTTTTCTGCTATTAGTTACCCAGTGGATCTCAAATTGGATGTGTGTTTTCTAATGAATATTAAAGGTGACGATGGATAGTTGGCATCTCCGATCGCTAAACTTACTTTTAGTCTTGTAACATGTTTCCTGTAGGAACGGATATTATGGAATAATTTTATTTATCTAATATTAGTTTTTAACCTTCTTTATCCGCGTTCTCGGGCTCCTACTGGTTAGCAAGATGTAGTTGAGATAATATTAATTAAATCTTTCATCAACTAAAGCTAAAACGAGCAGCATTTTTACCCCATTATATAAAGTGGGAAAACATGCGGTAACGATAGTTTTTGTTGTTGTTTCATAACAAGTGACATATTCTTTCCAGAACGTTGTCTTCATCGTGGATACTCTGATGGCCTCTCTGTTCCGAGCAAGCAGGTCTGTATTGCCAGAGACATGAACATACATCCTTTGCTGTCGCTGGTCCATCGTCACATCGGCATGCTTACCCAAAATAGTTAATTTGGCACGCTGACCAAAAACAAAATAATTTTAGCATGCTGACTCAAAATAAAATCATTTTGGCATGCTAACCAAAATACAAATCCTGTTGCCATGCTAGCCCAAAAAATGTGCCCATTGTTGCACTTACACTATTATATTGAACAAGATCAGACTATTCTACGAAGACCTGCACCATCTTAAACACTCTCTAAACACTCATCTTGAACAAGATCAGACAATTCTATGAAGACATCCACCATCTTAAACACTCTCTAAACACTCATCTTGAACAAGATCAGACAATTCTATGAAGACATCCACCATCTTAAACACTCTCTAAACACTCATCTTGAACAAGATCAGACTAGTCTATGAAGATATCCACCATCTTAAACACTCTCTAAACACTCATCTTGAACAAGATCAGACAATTCTATGAAGACATCCACCATCTTAAACACTCTCTAAACACTCATCTTGAACAAGATCAGACAATTCTATGAAGACATCCACCATCTTAAACACTCTCTAAACACTCATCTTGAACAAGATCAGACAATTCTATGAAGACATCCACCATCTTAAACACTCTCTAAACACTCATCTTGAACAAGATCAGACAATTCTATGAAGACATCCACCATCTTAAACACTCTCTAAACACTCATCTTGAACAAGATCAGACAATTCTATGAAGACATCCACCATCTTAAACACTCTCTAAACACTCATCTTGAACAAAATCAGACAATTCTATGAAGACATCCACCATCTTAAACACTCTCTAAACACTCATCTTGAACAAGATCAGACAATTCTATGAAGACATCCACCATCTTAAACACTCTCTAAACACTCATCTTGAACAAGATCAGACAATTCTATGAAGACATCCACCATCTTAAACACTCTCTAAACACTCATCTTGAACAAGATCAGACAATTCTATGAAGACAGCCACCATCTTACAAACGCTCTACACATTCATCCATCCCGCAACAAGCCACTCATTTATTGTGTACACAATTCTCTCCAGTAACCATACCCTAATATCTCCAGCAGACCACCCCATCTTCTGATGAGCCATACAATAGCAATCTTTAACAACTCCCCAATGTTTACCAATTACATTTTCAGATATTTTTGCTCATATTTGTTCCAGAAATCTTCAGCCTGGATCTGTTCATCTTGCAAACTGTTGCAATATTTCTAACACACAACTATCGTTCCTATTCCTCACAAACCACTATCATCATCAATCGCTCAAACTTCACGCACCCGGAGTGCTTGAGTTGTCCATTACAATGATTGATGTTCTGTCCTAGTCGCGTGCAGCTTATCAGCCTCACAGACTTGCCGACAATATGAGATGGGCAAATTGAGTCAGGTCGATGAGTATCGTTGTTCTGTATCGCTTTATCTAGTGTGAGTCGATAAGAGAAACTCAGTGGATGAGGGAGACAGAGTTGATGTGGGAAACAGAGTCGATGAGGATGAGGGAAACTGAGTCGATGAGGAAAACTGAGTAGATGAGGGAAACTGAGTTGATGAAGGAAACTGATTCGATGAGGATGAGGGAAACTGAGTCGATGGGAAAACTGAGTTGATGAAGGAAACTGATTCGATGAGGAGTCGATAAACATAGTCGATAAGAGAAATCGACTCGATGAAATAAACTGAGCTGATGAGAAAAAACAGAGTAGATGAGGGAGTCGATGGGGGAAACTGATCAGATGATGGAAGCTGAATCGATGAGGGAGATGATGAAAGAAAGCCCGTGGGCAAGGTAAACTGATTCCCTGAGGGAATCGATGAGAGAAACTGGATCAATGAGGAAAACTGATTCCATGAGGGGAACTGGGCCGATAAGGAATCTGAGTCTATTAACGAAAGACAGTTGATTGGGAAAACTGAATCAAGAGGGGAAACTGGGTGGATGAGGGAAACTAAATTAATAAAAAGCATTTGAGTTTATACAGAAGCTGATTTATAAGAGAAAGTGGGTTTATAAGTGAAAATGTAGTTAATGGAAACTAAGTTGAAAGGGACACTGAGTTTATAGGGAAATGAATTGATAAGGAAACTGACTCGACGGGAAAAATTAAGTTTATGGGAAAACGAGTAGAGTTGGGAAAGTGAGTCGAAAGTGAGAAACTCTGTCAAGGGGGAAAACTTAGTTGATGAACGAGAAGGAGTCGATGGGGGAAACAGACAATGAGTGAAAACTGATTCAACGGGGGGTGGGGGTGGGGTGGGGGGATTTCAGGCAAAAGGGGAAATTAATTTGAAGGAGAAACGAAGTCGATGGAGGAAATGAAGTCAATAGGGGAAAAATAGTCAAATGAGGAAATTTAGTTGAATGGAGAAATTTAGTTGAAGGGATGAACTTAGTCGAACGGGAAACAAGTCAAAAGAGAAATGAAGTCGAATGGGGAAACTTAAGTCGAAGAGGAGCATGAAGTCGAACGGGCAATGGAAGTCAAAGGAGAAAAAAAGTCCAAGGGGGAAGTGAAGTTGGGGGGGGGGGCAAAGTCGAATGGGGAAACAAAGTCAAAAAGGGGGAGGTAATCGAATGGGGAAACGAAGTCAAAAAGGGAGAGGTAATCGAATGGGGAAACGAAGTCAAAAAGGGAGAGGTAATCGAATGGGGAAACGAAGTCAAAATAGGAGAGGTAATCGAATGGGGAAACGAAGTCAAAAAGGGAGAGGTAATCGAATGGGGAAACGAAGTCAAAAAGGGAGAGGTAATCGAATGGGGAAACGAAGTCAAAAAGGGAGAGGTAATCGAATGGGGAACGAAGTCGAAGGGGAGAACGTGATCTATGCGGACTATACAATCTTTATAGGTAAAATATGAATACAGAAATTATTATCAGCAAGTAATATTGTAGAAATACGATGACAATACAGTTGTAAGAACGTGGTCAAGGGATGAATACGGTGATAATAGATGCCACTGCGTTGATGGTCTTAGTTCCCTTTTCCAGCAATGCATTGGCGTGAGTCTATATAACACGAAAATGACAGATATTGTTCAATTATCAGCAGTAAGTGTCATGCCGACGTCGGTGCTATGCCATAACTCTCAGAACCTCTTTGTATTCAGTATCTTATACTACAAGCTTTGTTAACTTTCTGCCACGCTACGATACTAAAATATCAAATATTTTGTCAGGACATTGCACTCTTATTCTCTTTCCCTCTATTTCGTCAGTTGGCCGGGTGTTCTTTTTTGTAGAATAGTAAAAAGAATAACAACAATACCAATAATAATAATAATAATAATAATATTAATAATAATAATAATAATAGCAGCAATACTGCTACTAATAATAGTACTAGTGATATTACTTATCAATGTAACCATCGAGAGAAATTATTGTAAAATAAAACAGGCTAAACAACAGTGTTCTTTCCAGAAAACTACATTATTTTAGCCATACCAAACGCCATGACAGCGTCAAGAAGCAATAATGTAGGGGATGATGCCACGGTGACGAACAAGAGGCTGCCCAAGAAGAATCACACATCAACGACCACCTGAACATGACAGTAACAGAAGCAGGTAGACTGGCTCAAGATCTACAGAAATTTCTAAAGACTGTGATGACTGCTAAATCCTGTTCAGAATATGTCACCTGATGAGTGATATTACTTATAATAATAATAATAAAATAATAATAATAATAATAATAATAATAATAATAATAATAATAATAGTACTAATAAAATATAACAGCAACAATAAAGTTGATTGCAAACACGCTCGTATGTTGCCGGGGTCCGAAAGGAGAACAAAGAACAGGAAAACCTTGTTTACCTTCCTTGCATGTCGTAAGATGCGACTAGGGAGGTTACTGTATGGAGTTGGCTGTCTCTATATATAGGGCCAATTTGACTTAGAAACCATGCCAAAGTCAGAAGTGTCAGTCCGACAGGCGCAGATTTTTCTGCCAATCTGTAAACCATGACACAATGCATTCAGTTCTCCAGACTACATCTTGTTAATATGTAAGCGTTTGGGAACACACGTAGAACAAGACAACTGGTAACATAATTAATGTAGAAGTAATGAGAAATATCTCCTGTATATCAATGTGACCACATGGCGGACCGCATGGCCCACTTGCAGAACTCTGAAATAGAATCTGACATTAAAAAAATATTGTGGGTCAACTAGCAGGATGGTACTGGAAGGTGTCAACATCGGAACTGATGATCGTTATTCAGTACACGTTATTGAGAATAGTAATCGTCTTCCGCAATGGTTTCGACACATGATGATGATGATGGTTAGAGAATCGATGTGAAAAAAAACAACAATGCGAAACATCAAATGAAGAAATGGAACTAAAGAGAAATAACAGGGGACTGAAACTGAAGAAGAAACTAAAAAAAAAAATTAGAAAAGAAAGATGACAAACTGAACACAAATATAAGGTAAAGAACTATGATAAGGGAGAAACGAGAAAAATAAAGGTAAAAATAAGAAAAAGGTAGAAACTAAACATGTTCACAAAAACGAGAGTAAGGGAGCAACTACAAATGTTTTAGACAGATATGAGAGAAATGGATAAACTGAGAAAATAAGTTGGAAAATATGAGAGAAAGGGAGAAAGTTTTTTAAAAAAGAGAAAAAAAAGGTACAATAAGAAACCAAAGTTATATTAAAATAAATATCGGTGAAAATTTGGAATTAAAAATGACTTATTTGAGAAAAGAAGAAAGCCAGCGAATGAAAGATTGTGAGAAGAAAGAGAATGAAGGAGAACGAATAAAAGACAATGTGAAAGAATTAGAGATTGGGAGTGATAATAAGATAGAAAGATTGAAATTGAAGAAATGAAAGATCTGACGTGAAAGAGAATGTGAAACAGGTTGAGTTATAGACTGCAAGTACTTCAATATTGGCAGACACGTAAGCAAAGGTCAGAAGATTATGTCAAAGAGACAGGCTTTTTCCTGGATACGAGTACGGAAAAATGGATCGACGGACATTTACATAATCTAACATTATTTCTTCCGTTCACGCGCCCTTCCCTATAAAAACATGACTAAATGTTTAAGTACACTTTTTCTCCCTTAGCTCTGTGTACACCGCAATGATCTTTTATTCTGACTGTCAAAACTGTGCCTACACCGGAATGTTTAGTTCTTGCTCCTAAATTTCTTCCTCCAATATGGATAATTTTCTAACGAGAAAATGGCTGCCTTTCAAATCACGCATATTGAACTTGCGTGCAGATTGTGAACGCACTATGATAAATTAAACGGGTAATATGGTGTCAAGAAAGTGACTTTTTTCAGAAAATGTTTTTATTAAAGAACCAAACTAGTTAAAAATATATGTTTAACATGTGAACATGAATTTAAATCATCTGTTGGAACTATCTAACGATTTAGGGTCTGTTCATAATTACTTCCACAAATTAGGGGTGGGGATGTGACGGGAAAACACCCCTCCCCAATCCCCTAAATATAAATATATCTACATGTCGGCTCAAACAGAACGACAACAATAGATGAATTGTTTCACCTTAAGCTTTGTGAACTCCCATCCCCCTTCCACACCGCCCTAATTTTTGACGTATTTTATGAACATACAGATAACAATACAGACATTGATATGGAATCCGCAGGGAAAGGGAAGATAAAGAACAGACTAGAGAAACAATGAACACCCTCAGTAATATGGTATCACATGCAAAGTGAAGGCAGAGAACAGTTTAGAGAAACAATGAACACTCAATAATATTGTATCACATGGAAAGTGAAGGTAATGTGATGGACGAACACACGCACGCACAACTGATGTTCACTTGTTCTTGGTGCGTGCTAGCAGTGATTCTTGCTGTAACGATATTTAGTTGTTCTTGAGTGACGAAAGCAAGCAGTGATTGTTGCTGTAACAATATTTAGTTGTTCCTGACTGACAAAAGATAGCAGTGACTGTCACTGTAACGATATTTAGTTGTTCTTGAGTGACGAAAGCAAGCAGTGATTCTTGCTGTACTGATGTTGACTAGTTCTTGATGAGTGCAAGATGTGACACTTGTTGTATCGATGTTCTTATTGCCAGGCTTTAAGCCATGTGGCTGGAGGTAGTAAGCAAATCTTAGAAACAAACGACAACGGCTATTTGGTTAAGTACCTCAGTGATAAGGTACATGTCTTTCAACTGTGGACTGTAGTCAGGGCCGGTCTTGGACCATTGCAACCTATGCGGCCGCAGTGGGCCCCGCACTTCATAGGCTCATAAATTCATATTAGAATTTAATTTACTATCCTCTTCCCTACCCAGACTGGGCCCCGCGCAATCCGTTTCGCATTGGGCCCCTCAATTGTTAGGGGCGGCCCTGACTGTAGTCCACTTTGATTATATCAGAGCTATTAGCCATTAAAAACAGCGAAGTTTTTGTCATGCAGTCACCGTGACCATAAACAACAGGTTCCAACTTAATTGATGAAAAGTAAAAAGCCAAAACCTTAAGAAAACAACGACAAATTACTAAAAGTAAATATTACCTTAAAAATCGCTACAGCCAAAATAAATTCCGTAGTTTATCAGCACGCCTTGAATAAGAAATTCAACTAATAATTACAACATTTTCAAACGTTTTTCTTTACACTGGCGTGCTTTGGAAATTATTTTTGGTACACAATTTCAATAAATCAATTGGGCAGATTTTAGGAAATTTAAAGCGGATTTACTCTATTTAAGTTGTTCTTAAAGGCTTGCTAAAATCTGGCATGAAGGAATTCTATTCAATTTAGTGCCAAAAATTGGAAGTAATTATAAAAATTGAAATTACTAGCATTTTATAATGATTATGTAGGCACACGAAGCAGCTAAAATTTTAGTAATTTTGAGCAATATTTAGTTAAATTCTGTGTATTGTCTTGGCTTGATAATATAAAATTGAAAGAAGTGTTTATACGAATTTATCTTAAATTTTGAGAAATGTGGTATGAATATGGTTTCAGTGAGTACGGGTCACTGCGAGGAGAGACATGTACAATATGCTTTTGGAACTATCAGTATGAATACACTTCGTCCGTCCTTTGCGGAATTGAAACGGACCACCAATGTTCCTTCTTGTAGAGACATTAGCACTGTAGGTGAATTATTGGGCTACAAATTAATTGTACGTAGTTGGGCTATGTTGGCATTATTTACCAGTAGTTATACGATCTATCTATACACTGTGACCCTTGTTTGTCTTGCGACGTCAGGGGTAGAATAGTTCTCTGGCGATGACCTTCATATGTGCTGTTTGTAAGCTTGTTCCCGTGGCTTCTTTGATTTCTGTAGTCCATCTTTTACATGGTCTGTCTGCTAGGATATATAGCCATGATATCTTTGTGTCATGTCCATCTGTGGTATACTGTATATTGGTGGTCTGGAAGTGTGAAACCCACCTGATTTGTTATATTTTGACGTGTTCCATTAATGGTGTTGTTTTGGTTATCTGTCTGGAATTACCGTATCTAATTCTATCTCTTAATGACACTCCGAGTATTCGTCGTAGACATGTCATTTCTGCTGTCACTATTTTTCTTTCGTCTTGTGCTGTCATTTTCCCAGTTACACGATCAGTGGACGAATGATTTGACGAATGGTATCCTTGTAAGCATTTTGTATTGAGGAGTTGGTAGTTCCTAATGTCAACAAATTTTGTAAATGCCGTGTCTTGGCAAAGGGCAAATAGGTATTTTAATGTTAAGTTTTAGGAGCATAAGGGGGCAGCGTGTATGTTAATTTTTACAGAGGAGAAAGGTGGCAGCTTGTATGTTAATTTTAACGGAGAGAAATGTGGCAGATTGAATGTTAATTTATTGCAGACAAATCCCTAGATAAAGTGTATGTATTTGTTATGGCAGTTGGGCAAGCAATTGGACCCGTTAATGTTAACTTCCATCAAAGACGTCACTGAAACATTTTCTGTATGTAACATATAGATAACTGAACACGTGGGATGGTTGATACACCTCGATAATTGAGTACATGAGATGTTTGATACACTTCGATAATTTAGTACATGAGATGTTTCTTACATCTAGATAATTGAGTACATGCGTTGTTTGTTACAGCTATATATATGGACACATGAGATGTTTGTTACAGCTATATATATATATGGACACATGATATGTTTGTTACAGCTATATATATATGGACACATGATATGTTTGTTACAGCTATATATATGGACACATGAGATGTTTGTTACAGCTATATATATGGACACATGATATGTTTGTTACAGCTATATATATATGGACACATGAGATGTTTGTTACAGCTATATATATGGACACATGATATGTTTGTTACAGCTATATATATATATGGACACATGGGATGTTTGTTACAGCTATATATATGGACACATGATATGTTTGTTACAGCTATAAATATGGACACATGAGATGTTTGTTACAGCTATATATATATGGACACATGGGATGTTTGTTACAGCTATATATATGGACACATGATATGTTTGTTACAGCTATAAATATGGACACATGAGATGTTTGTTACAGCTATATATATATGGACACATGGGATGTTTGTTACAGCTATATATATGGACACATGATATGTTTGTTACAGCTATAAATATGGACACATGAGATGTTTGCTACAGCTATATATATATGGACACATGGGATGTTTGTTACAGCTATATATATGGACACATGATATGTTTGTTACAGCTATATATATGGACACATGAGATGTTTGTTACAGCTATATATATGGACACATGATATGTTTGTTACAGCTATAAATATGGACACATGAGATGTTTGCTACAGCTATATATATATATGGACACATGGGATGTTTGTTACAGCTATATATATATATGGACACATGGGATGTTTGTTACAGCTATATATATATATGGACACATGGGATGTTTGTTACAGCTATATATATGGACACATGGGATGTTTGTTACAGCTAGATACTTTAGTACCTGAGATGTTTGTTACAGCTATATATCTGGACACGTGAGATGTTTATTATAACTAGATATCTGGACACGTGGGATCTTTGTTACAACTAGTTAACCGAACACCTGGTTACATCTAGAGAACTGAACAGTTATAATATTTCGTATAGAAAGATAACTGGACATTTGGGACGTTTGATACATCTAGTATCTGGACACATGTAAGTTGAGACCCAGACTTCAGGCATGTTTGACCGTACTGAAGGAGAAAGGAGCTTCCCCTTTGAGTTTGAACCAACACAAGTCGAATACGATTACCGATCGTTGCCCAACACTGCCTACAGAGAAGATATTATGCACTGGGTAAGTATCCCAAACTTAATAGTGAGCAATGACGTTTTTTTTTCACACAGGAATAATTCGCCACAACGAATTAAGCACCTTATCTGGAGATAAGCTAAAGGTGTATGACATTAACGCACAACGAATTGCCCAAGAAAAGTACCAAATTCGTTTTGTGAGATACATCGCCTCTGAGTAGAAGCTTTCTTATAGCGCTGCAAGCCGTCTGGAGTTGAAGTCTTAATGAAAGAAAGTTCTGGAGAGACTACCCACAGCATATTGGAAGCAACAGATAATACTCCTCATTCTCGGGAATCGGAACAAACATACAAACATGTCTAAAGTGTGTTAGCAGTCGCTTTATACGGTTTTTCTTGATCAAATATTCCCCTATAGTCAAGTATTTTGGATGAACCCATGAATTATCTCTCTGTATATCAGGGCTATTCAAATGGCGGCCCGCAGACAAAATCCGACCTGCGGAGGACTAGTAAGTGCCCGCGTATCATTGCTAAAACAATTAAATAGTTATAAAAAAACTAAATGTATATAACTATATTCGGACCTCTGGCCCGTGATGATCCCCATTTTCCACATTGTGGCCCCCGAGTAAATATAATAATATAGCCCTGCTGTATATGATATTCGTAGGACATCTTCTTGTAATCCGCAGCGAGAATTATTATGAAGACAGACGTAGGTTGTTCACTGCATCCAATAAACTGATATCAATGAGGGACATATGATTGGACTGCAAACAAAAACTATATCCGTAGAGTCTGCATATTCTCAGTTGTAATATGTGGATGCCAATCTTGAACAATCACCAATATATTGAGAAACAAAACTGCAGCATTGAAATACAATGCTATAGAAGAATACTCGGAATACCATGGACCAAAAAAAATATCACCAATGTTGACATTCTGAGAGAATTGAAAGTAAAAGAATGAACAATAAGTTAAACTTCTTCTTCTTCTTCGTTCGTTCTCAAACTCCTGCAGATTAGCAGGATGTAGTCCGGAGAACGGAATGCATTGTGTCTTGGTTTACAACATTGCTGCGATATCTGCGCCTTTCGGCTCTACACATCCGACTTCAGCAAATAAGTTAAACAATAATCTTCTCTCTAGAAAATTATATTTTGGTCATATTAAAGGATATGACAGAATAGAAAAAAGTCATAATACATGGGGTAGTGACAGCCAACACACAAAAATAGGCAGTCCACGAAGAATATGTGCTGAAGATATTTTTTTTTAATGCATAAATATGATACTTACAGAAGCAGGAAAATTAGCTCAAGATCAACAGGAGTTTCGGAAGGTTGTGATAACTGCTACATCCTATCCCTGCTACATCCTATCCAGGTTTTGATACCCGATGATGATGATGATGATGATGATGATGATGATGATGATGATGATGATGATGATGATGATGATGATGATGATGATGATGAAGGAACACATTTATGTAGATGTTCATTTAAAATGCCGATATTTGTTTCCATTTCGAATATCTTTTTCAGTGTTTCACAACCATATGCCGTCATTGGGAAAATACAACATCTTACATTAATTAGTAATGTAAGAAGTTCTACAAACTACGGAAGAATTGACAGAGAGATCGGGAAAGGAATTCAAAAAGATAACTAAGTAAATTATGAAATTACACCAAAACTGGAAACACAAATATATTCAGTTGGAAATAAAAAGACAAACCATAAATTCAATGTTCATGTCAACATTGTGTTATCAATGTTAGACGAGGACACTAACGAGATAAAACATGATGCGAATGGTGAAATAATCCATTGACATGTCTGACAAAAGCACATGTTCTTTTAACTGTGTAATTGAAGCAACACTCGGTCTCATAAAAGGTCTCAAAGGTATTTATAGATGCATGTTTAGCCTCCGAAGTGAGTCATTTCATTGTGCATGTATTCCATGATTACCATATCCTGTCAGGAGCACTGAACACACCCTTATTTCAAATATTTCATCATTATTTAGATGAAATATGTTCCATTTGTTGATCCTTCAACAGTGATGGCACATCTAATATTCTCTATCACCTATTAGTCTACCAGAAAATAACAAGCGTGCACTGTCCACTGCCTGCATCTCTTGGTCATCCATGGGGATTATTTGATAGAAGACAAAAGTATGAAATTGAGATAAGATGTGGCAATGATGATTTTTTTTCGCAATTGGCATGTTGTCAGCATATGCCCCAAATGTTCTTAGTCGCATTCTACGACATACCAGGGAAAACGATATTAGTCCTAGTAACAATACAAAACTTAATGTGAAATTAGATGTCTTAGATGAGGAATTAGAAATTAGAAAAGCGGTAGACGGAAGACAAGATCATGTAAGACAGACAATAAGACAGACAGAGACAGACAGACAGACACAGAGAGATAGATAGATAGATAGATAGATAGATAGATAGATAGATAGATAGATAGATAGATAGATAGATAGATAGATAGATAGATAGATAGATAGATAGATAGATAGATAGATAGATAGATAGATAGATAGATAGATAGATAGATAGATAGATAGATAGATAGATAGATAGATAGATAGATAGATAGATAGATAGATAGATAGATAGATAGATAGATAGATAGATAGATAGATAGATAGATAGATAGATAGATAGATAGATAGATAGATAGATAGATAGATAGATAGATAGATAGATAGATAGATAGATAGATAGATAGATAGATAGATAGATAGATAGATAGATAGATAGATAGATAGATAGATAGATAGATAGATAGATAGATAGATAGATAGATAGATAGATAGATAGATAGATAGATAGATAGATAGATAGATAGATAGATAGATAGATAGATAGATAGATAGATAGATAGATAGATAGATAGATAGATAGATAGATAGATAGATAGATAGATAGATAGATAGATAGATAGATAGATAGATAGATAGATAGATAGATAGATAGATAGATAGATAGATAGATAGATAGATAGATAGATAGATAGATAGATAGATAGATAGATAGATAGATAGATAGATAGATAGATAGATAGATAGATAGATAGATAGATAGATAGATAGATAGATTTAATATAAGATGTATACTACAGACTTCCTATATCTTCCTTAAAGTAGAGTTGGGTAACCTTTTCGGTGTTGCGGTCCGGTTTGAGGCTGGTTCGTACGGTACATCGACAGGAAATCATCCAGTTTTCAATATATTTTTTGTGTGTTACAAACAGCGTTTTCTGAGCTCTAGGACATATGCATATAATACTTTTAGATCAGCATGGCAAGGCAGAACAAATGTTTTTGTGGTCCGGGTTTAGTGCACAGGTTGTATTATGTCCACCATTGCCCTATAGCACATTTGAATGATAATCACCAGACGATTTCTTTGTTAAATAATAAGTACTTCTCATATAGTCAAGTACGCTGTTTTCAACCACTGACATTAGTCCAATTTAGTAATATAACTTTTAATGATACAAATAGTTCATATGGTGCTTCTGGTAATCCAGTCACCACCACCTTATAGAGTATAAATTATATCCTCTGGTAATATATCTTGAAAGCGTTATAACTGTTATAACAGCTATTTTGATGATTTGTCGATTATTAGTGTTATCCCTTATCTTAACAATTTGTGTAGGATCATTTCTAGATAGCAAGCGAACGCCTGACAGACAGAAGACAATCATCAAAGATTTGCTCAAAGTATCTGATAGGTTTCATTAACAAATCCCGATACCGTTTACTCCTCTCCCACGGGAAATCTTCATACAGCACATGGCACAGCAATATCACAAGCGGTATCTGCATCGTTCGATGGATTCTAAATTATTAATTCATGTAGACATGATATTATATGAAACATGGTTCAGCCATGACCATCTACCATATAAGACCTACTGGCTAATAGAAAATCAAGCCTTCATAATAACTCATTTCACGAGTACTATGATTTTCATTGCTCACAACGATTGGTTATACTTTGTGTAAAAAAAGGAAAATAATCCATAGCATTTATTAATGCCGTATGGGTATGAGATGTTATCGATCTCACATTTCAGAGACTCTGCAAATGAGGGCGGTAGCCATCTCCTCTCCCTCACAGTCTTTACTTCCCGGATTAATCTGGTACCCATTTAAGGCTGGGTCGACCCGGGAGCCGTTGCGATCTGAAAAACATTTCCGCCTCAACTGGGGAATGAACCCAGGACCACTGCACTAACGTGGCTCCCATACTAACTACATACTTTGTGTGCCAGGTGACGAAAATAAAAGGAATAGTCGATGAGTCATTTTAGAAGGGGTGATTTCCAGTTAGCCATTAGGTCTTATACTGTAGACGACCATGGTACAGCCATCACCCACACACCTGATTTATAATTCTTATCCTACATGTGGCAGGATATTGTAGGTCAGAACAGAAACTCGGCACCACTCATACCAACAACACACGTGTCAAGATAGTGTAATCAACGCTAGAATTCAAGGGATGGATATAATTATTGTCAGAAATTGCATTATACTGCGAGCATCCTCTTGCTTCCTACTTGAATTTATTTGTACAATCTATTATTTGAAGCAACATTGTAATTTATCTGTGTTATTTATGTTTACAAGAAGATCTATTGACCCTTGTAGTGCGAATACGGATGTTTCTATCTATGCTTGAGTTACTGCGGATATTTAATTACTTGTATGGGATGTTCGTTGTTGTTGTAATAGTCCTTAGCTCGATTGGTCCGTTCTCAGTGACTCAATACGATTTGAATGTCTTGATAGATAGGCATCTTTACTTGGAGATGCAGTTAGTAAAGTACGGAAAAACTCGTTTACTCGAGTTTCAAGCGATTAGATGCCGTTAGAAAGGACCTGTATCAATTCCTGTTAGTCTCAAGATAACCTTCCATAACAGTTACCATATTGTCCCGACAGGCCCACGTTGTGCTTGAAATAGTTACAAGCATGGCGTGGGTGAGCAGAACAACAAAGAAACCAGTCGCAAGGGCCAGAGTTGTTTCCTGATGTCGACGTCTGTTTCGGCGGCATTAGACTCGAAACACCATCGAATCGAATGACTGCTGGAACAGAGGGCGGAGCACTTATAGTAATGCCCCACGTGGCGTGAGGCCAGTTTCTAATCAAGAATCAAGACTTAGCATCATGCAACATCTGTTGATATGTCTATATAGTGAGACTTTGCTACAACTTCTTCTTCTTCTTACTCTTTGCGTTCGTTCTCAAACTTCTGCATAATAGCAGGATGTAGCCCGTGAATTCGTTGTGTCATGGTCAGGATGTAGTCCGTGGATTCGTTGTGTCATGGTCAGGATGTAGTCCGTGAATTCGTTGTGTCATGGTCAGGATGTAGTCCGTGAATTCGTTGTGTCATGGTCAGGATGTAGTCCGTGAATTCGTTGTGTCATGGTCAGGATGTAGCCCGTGAATTCGTTGTGTCATGGTCAGGATGTAGTCCGTGAATTCGTTGTGTCATGGTCAGGATGTAGTCCGTGAATTCGTTGTGTTATGGTCAGGATGTAGTCCGTGAATTCGTTGTGTCATGGTCAGGATGTAGCCCGTGGATTCGTTGTGTCATGGTCAGGATGTAGTCCGTGAATTCGTTGTGTCATGGTCAGGATGTAGTCCGTGAATTCGTTGTGTCATGGTCAGGATGTAGCCCGTGAATTCGTTGTGTCATGGTCAGGATGTAGCCCGTGAATTCGTTGTGTCATGGTCAGGATGTAGTCCGTGAATTCGTTGTGTCATGGTCAGGATGTAGTCCGTGAATTCGTTGTGTTATGGTCAGGATGTAGTCCGTGAATTCGTTGTGTCATGGTCAGGATGTAGCCCGTGGATTCGTTGTGTCATGGTCAGGATGTAGTCCGTGAATTCGTTGTGTCATGGTCAGGATGTAGTCCGTGGATTCGTTGTGTCATGGTCAGGATGTAGTCCGTGAATTCGTTGTGTCATGGTCAGGATGTAGTCCGTGAATTCGTTGTGTCATGGTCAGGATGTAGCCCGTGAATTCGTTGTGTCATGGTCAGGATGTAGTCCGTGAATTCGTTGTGTCATGGTCAGGATGTAGTCCGTGAATTCGTTGTGTCATGGTCAGGATGTAGTCCGTGAATTCGTTGTGTCATGGTCAGGATTTAGCCCGTGAATTCGTTGTGTCATGGTCAGGATGTAGTCCGTGAATTCGTTGTGTCATGGTCAGGATGTAGCCCGTGAATTCGTTGTGTCATGGTCAGGATGTAGTCCGTGAATTCGTTGTGTCATTGTCAGGATGTAGCCCGTGAATTCGTTGTGTCATGGTCAGGATGTAGTGCGTGAATTCGTTGTGTCATGGTCAGGATGTAGCCCGTGAATTCGTTGTGTCATTGTCAGGATGTAGCCCGTGAATTCGTTGTGTCATGGTCAGGATATAGTCCGTGAATTCGCTGTGTCATGGTCAGAATGTAGCCCGTGAATTCGTTGTGTCATGGTCAGGATGTACCCCGTGAATTCGTTGTGTCATGGTCAGGATGTAGCCCGTGAATTCGTTGTGTCATGGTCAGGATGTAGCCCGTGAATTCGTTGTGTCATGGTCAGGATGTAGCCCGTGAATTCGTTGTGTCATGGTCAGGATGTAGCCCGTGAATTCGTTGTGTCATGGTCAGGATGTAGTCCGTGAATTCGTTGTGTCATGGTTTACATCATTGCTGAATTATCTACGCCTTTCGGCCTGACGCATGCCTTAAGGTCCCTTTACCCTATATGGGATCGGGCAGTCAACTTCGCCCCACTACCTCCTTTATCGCCTCTTACGAACTGCATGGATGGTGAACAGTGTTGCTATTCTTTGCTTCGTTCTCGGATGTCGACAAAACATGGTCGTAATTCTTCCACACTGAAAAATGCCTCCAACATTCATATTTACAGTTATAAATGTTTCATAATTTATGTCCTGTTGTTCCCGACTTTTGAGTTAATTCAGTGTTTCCCAACGTGGGGCCCACGCCCCATAGGGGGGCAATTTGATTGTTCATGGAGAAAATGTGATTGTTCAGAGTCATGGTCAGGGGGAAATCATACAATTTTTGAATATACAAAATATGTATATATTACATAGGGGTGGAATCATAATTTAATAACGACAGGACATGGTTAAAAAAAAAGGTCGGGAAACACTGAGATAAATGTTTCCTATTTTATGTCCTGGTTTTCCCGACTCATGAGTTAAATGTTGCCTATTTTATGTCCTGTTGTTCCCGACTCATGAGTTTAATGTTTTATATTGTATGTCCTGTTGTTCCCAACTCATGAGTTTAATGTTTGTCTTGTCTCAGTTCTTACCTTTGTCTCTATCAAATAATCCCAAAGGATAATGTAGAGTTTGAGGCCAGCGGACATTAAACCTTTTTTCCTTATCGACAGAACTCGTAGGTGTCGGTGAATGACAGATGTACCATTACTGCCGATGGTTCAACAAAGATGACGGACGAATAATGAACTAGTTGGCCTAGAGGTGTGTGCAACTCAACTGGCAGGGCCTGACGATCTTCAGATACGTCTGAATTGGATTATTTCCCTTCAAGGACCATACATTCAACCATAAACGCCTAAACACAACACACGTCATTGAACAAAAAAGATTATTGTCAGAAAAGTTATGAATTGTCAGGAACAACTCTCTCACAGCTAAAGTGATTATTTCCTCTTCATCATCATTGTCATAATTATCATCACCACCCGATTTCTTGTTCAATTTAAAAAAAATTATTTTGACGCTGGCCTTTCACTTTCTTCTCCAATATAAAATTATTATTCGAACACACATAATATACTAGTCTCAAGTTTTCATTTTATGAGCTCAGTACTATAAAAAAATAACAAGTTCTCATTACGTTGAAAATTGCCAACATTGTCATTAAACCTTTGTTAAAAACTCAATGTTCGTCATGTTATAGTATTCAAGTCCAGCTTTGCGACATTGTATTATTTTGCTTGGTTGACAGTAGTCGCAAAATCAACATCCGGGAAATTGGTAGTAAAGACCTCTCTAGTTCCGGTTCTGTCAAAATCATGATGACAACACAAAGCCCGCGAGGGGATTTAATCCTCAAACTCAGAACATCTTTCAAAAGTGAGTTCAGATATTCTCTACCAAGAGGCAAGAAATCGTGCCAAGATGAGGTTGTTCTGTTTGCATTCTTCTCTCACGCGAAACGAAGATCAAACATTGGTGTTTCCATCATCTGAGCTAGGTTCTCAGAAAGTGTGTCTGCTATTGGTCCTAATCCAAGTGTATGTTTTATGTCTGTTCAATGTCTGTTTTTTTTTTCTATTTACTCTTTCACAGTGCTTTCCTACTTTACTGTAATGTTGTCAAGATTTTCATATTTTTACATGATTGTTCTAAAAATTCCTGCAGGTTAGCAGGATGCAATTATTCAAAAAAAAGGATTATCTGTTTTATTGTTTACTGCTAGATGCGATATCTGCGCCGTTCTGACCAAAACATCTGACTTCAGCCTTACAGCTGGATTAATTTTGACCATCAATGGTATAGCACAGCCAATCACACCAAAAATGCATTACACACACGGACGGTCAATGTTGATCGATGTATATTTTCTAAGTTGCTAGCGCACTCAATCACCATGGCGTTGCCGAGTCCGAAAGGGAAGCAAGCAATAGCAGTCCTGTAACATATGCATGATGTAGGAGGCGATTAAGGGGTTATGGCTATGCAGTTGGCTGACCATTCTTACATGTTGACATTTTTTTGGCGGTATTGAAACGGTGAAAACTTGCTTGGTTTGGATATGTAATACGACATGGTTCACTTTCTATAATTATCTTTCAAGAAATAGTTAAACGTAGGGGAGACGAGACCGTTAAAGAAAATCATTGATTGGTAACAACCACGCATGTACCGAGATAAATTTTGCCACACTTATCAGAATGTCTGAGGAGAGGACAATGGTGTTTTGATGGCTTTTATTATGACTTGCTACGTGTTTTATTTTTATTTATTATTATTGTTATTTCTTCTGCTTCTTCAGAGTTCGCTCTCATATAACCACAACGAATATATCGTGTGATTTCCGCCGGGGAGCCTGAAGTACGTTGTGCCGCAGGTTACACAGTAAAACTGTGTTATTTGCACTTCGGTTGGTCACTCTGTGGTCTGGACGTCCGAAGTCCAGCACATCTGTTTTCGTCATGCCTTTAATTCGGGTAGTACGCTTCCCTAGTCCATGACAGCCTTTATTGTTATTAATATTTATTATTTTTGCTATTATTATTATTATTATTATTTTTGCTACTACTATTATTGAGCATCAATTCACTAAATCGTATGTATGGTATGTATGTGTCAGGGATATTCCGGGACATTGAAGAGGGACATTTGAGAGAATTGAAAGTAAAAAGAAACTGGGTAAACAGTATGGTTCTCTCTAAAAAAATTACAATATTTTGGCCATATCAAACACTATGACAGCCTTTTAAAAAACTAGAATGGTGGAGATTATGCAAGGCCAACGAAAAACAGTTCAATGACGAAGAAGATGGACGGAAGATATCAAAGACCACCTGAACATGACACTCACAGGAAGACTGCCTCAAGATCGGTCGAAGTTTCGAAAGGCTATGATGACTGCTACATCCAGCCCATAATAAACAACCTAAGGATATGTTTCACTCCCTCGACTATATCCTCCATGGGATAATTCGATCTCATGCAAGATTCAATTATCATAGTAAGCCCATAGTAATGACCTTGTCTTACACAAAACACAATTATTGCACAGTGGTGGCTTCATACATTGGATTCAGAATTTATGACGGATACACGCAACCAATAACTGATGAGAAGTCTGTACCAATTTCTAAAAGTCGCTCTGATTGGATAGAGATAGTAGCGAAATAGATCTGATTGGCTTGATTATGTGCCAAAGAAGTTATATAGAGTAATTGATAAATGCGATCTGTTATTGGATAGACAGACGTACACGCAAGGTGACCACAGATAGGCCAGGAATATAGATATCCATTTCAGAGGATAATAGAAATTGAGATAAAAATAGATTGAAATAGAAATAGAGATTTTGGATAAGAATGATCGCGGTATATAGATTTTATATATGCATAGTTGAGAAATTGAGATTTTAGGAATATAGATTATGATATAGATTGAGATAGAAATGTAGATTGTGCTAGAAATGTAGATTGTGCTAGAAATAGAGATTGTGATAGAAATAGAAATTGTGATAGAAATAGAGATTGTGATAGAAATAGAAATTGTGATAGAAATATATATTTTGATATTAATAGAGACTGTGATATGAGTAAGGATAAAACTTTCGTTGTTGCGTGTTTTCCTGTTAAGGAGTGCAGGGAGGCATTTTAAGGCTGTGGAAATAAAGGCCGTTTTGACAAAGCTGTCGCCGCGACGTGTACAGGAATGATTTTTTGTTTGTTGCACTTCCGAAAGACAAAAATCCTTGTCCCAACCGCGAATTGAACCTGGGACCTCATGAATCTGGAATAAGGATTGTGGTATGAATATAGATTGTGATATGAATAAGGATTGTGGTATGAATATAGATTGTGATATGAATAAGGATTGTGGTATGAATATAGATTGTGATATGAATAAGGATTGTGGTATGAATATAGATTGTGATATGAATAAGGATTGTGGTATGAATATATATTGTGATATGAATAAGGATTGTGGTATGAATATAGATTGTGATATGAATAAGAATTGTGGTATGAATATAGATTGTGATATGAATAAGGATTGTGGTATGAATATAGATTGTGATATGAATAAGGATTGTGGTATGAATATAAATTTCCGATAGAAATAGAGAATGAGATAAGAATATAAATTGAGCGAGTAATCAAAAATTATATAGCAATGAAAACAAAGATGTGAACACATATTAACATATTTTTCTGTGATGAGTTGACACTGAAAAGGTACACACAAAACAACACTGAGCTGCCATGAATATCGAAAGAGGGGATGAAGCATAGCTGAAAATGGGGTTTATTACTAATCCCACTGTTGTTCAAACTAGGTTAGAATGTTATACTGAAATTAGGATTGTTAGCCTGAGATGCGGAGATAGCGCTGCAAAATCACACTGCACATAATTTTGTTCCGTGGGTTGAATCCAGCTTACCAGCAGGAGATTGAGACGGAAAATAAAAAGAACGACGTACTAATATGTTGACGAGAAACAAATACTTTACAATAGACGGGCATTCTTATTACTTGTATCAATTGGTTGGTTGACTGCTTTGTTGGTTGATAGGTTGGTTGGTTCTGGTAGATTTGTGGTAGATTGGGTAATTAGTTCTTTCGTTCGTGGTAGATTGATTGGTTAGTGGTAGGTTGGTTGGTTGGTTGGTTCGTGATATATTGATTGGTTTGTAGTAGATTCGTTGGTTGAATGGTTTCTAGTAGATTGGTTACTTTTTGGTAGATTGGTTGGTTTGTAGAAGATTGGTTACTGTGTGGTAGATTGGTTGGTTTGTGGTAGATTGATTGGTTTGTGGTAAATTGCTTGGTTCGTGATAGATTGGTTGGTTGATTGGTTTGTAGTAGTTTGGTTACTTTGTGGGAGGTTGATTGGTTTGTGGTAGATTGCTTGGTTCGTGATAGATTGGTTGGTTGATTGGTTTGTAGTAGATTGGTTACTTTGTGGTAGATTGGTTGGTTTGTGGTAGATTGATTGGTTTGTGGTAAATTGCTTGGTTCGTGATAGATTGGTTGGTTGATTGGTTTGTAGTAGTTTGGTTACTTTGTGGGAGGTTGATTGGTTTGTGGTAGATTGCTTGGTTCGTGATAGATTGGTTGGTTGATTGTTTTGTAGTAGATTGGTTACTTTGTGGTAGATTGGTTGGTTTGTGGTAGATTTGTTACTTTGTGGTAGATTGGTTAGTTTGTGATAGATTGATTGGTTTGTGTTAGATTGGTTGGTTTGTGGTTCATTGGTTGGTTGATTGGTTTGTAGTAGATTGGTTACTTTGTGGTAGATTGGTTGGTTTGTAGTAGATTGGTTACTTTGTGGTAGATTGGTTGGTTTGTGGTAGATTGATTTGTTTGTGGTAGATTGATTGGTTTGTAGTAGGTTGGTTGGTTGGTTCGTTCGTTCATGATAAGTTGGTAGGTTCGTGACAGATTGATTGGAAGATTGGTTCGTGGTAGATTGGTTGGTTCGTTCGTGGTTGGTTGATTTGTTTGAGAAAGTTTGGTTTGTTGGTTGGTTCGAGGTAGGTTTATTGATTGGTTAGTTCATTCGTGGTTGATGTGTTGGTTGGTTGGTTAGTTTGTTCGTTTGTGTTAGGTTGGTTGGTTGGTGCTGGGTTGATTAATTGGTAGGTTAGTTGGTTTGTTGCTTGATTGGCTGGTTGGTAATTCTACAGTCAAGTAGTTTATGCCTTTTGGTTCATATTGACCCAGTCATTTTCATTTATTTCTGTCCACAATCTCGATTTTATTTATTTATTTTGTTGACTATTTCACAATTCAAAGATTGCCTTCCATTGTTCGGAGAAAAGTGTACATGAATGGCTTATCTTGAAGATTATGTAGATATATGTATACATTGTTGTCTTCTTCTCTTTTCGTTCTCACACTCCTGCAATTTGGCAGGACATAGTCCGTGGAACGCAAGACATTGTATCATTGGGGTTGGATGATTGTGTTTACAGCGTGTCTGCACATTTCGGTCCGATACATCAGACTTCAGAATAGCTTTTGTGTCGCTTTAAGGCCATTCAATACGACATATAAGGCAGTATACGGTAGTCGAATCCATCTCTCCATAATTTTTTAATTCACCTTTTACAACATGTATGACAGGTCACAATGTTGCCATTATGTGCTGTCACAAGTCACTAACATTATTCAACCATTAAACAAAACCAAATTTTGAAAAAATATCTCTAGAAAAATGTGCTTGTTCTCATTAAAAGGCTGATAAATTGCATAAAAACTTGGAAAAACCTGGATAATTAGAAACCAAATACACATTCAAATTATCTCTAATACAAGATTATATTTGACAAGATTTAATAAGCAAATTCACAAAAAAAACCAATGAAATTTCGATTATAATTATTTTATTAAAAAAATATATTTATTGCATTTTTGCAATCTTCTGTATGCTAAAGATGAATAATTGTGAAATTTTTCATATTAGACAATGCACATGTTCAGAGAATGATAGAAATTGAAATGACAGGAGAAAAAAAAATGAAATTTTCTGTTGAGATTCGAAAATATCACAACCAATATTTGACGAGGAATCTCAAAGTGTATACAGACAGGCAGATTGCTCAGTGGCAGTCCACAAATTACCTCAACGATCTGTTGCCAATTTTTCACCTTGTATACTTCCCATGTGTAACGAAATGTAAAAAATGCAGGGTCCCCTTTCATTATGTCAAAGAACTTTAACACCTGTTTCCGTCCCCAAATGGGCAAAACAAGTACCAAAAATTTTACATGATTATTGCAGATGTTTTTAAAACAAATAATTCTAACAATTGTAATTGGTGTATAAAAACAGCAATTTGTTATTTTAATTTTGTCAAAAACCTCATCATTTGAACACTTGTTCATATATTTTTAGTATCCCCGTTCCTTAATTATTGACATAATTTATAGACAGCTCCTGATCATAACCTACGTTATTTATTATAATCAGAGTGCTAAGTCGTTTACATCACAGGGTTAGGCCAATCAGACTATTGCTGTGATCTTCATTGTCTGGCGAAAGTATAAATCTATCTATATATCTATGTTTCTTCAGCGCCGAATACTGTGGATAAGGCAGAAACGAGAGCTATCCAGCTCGAGCGTTGTGATGCTTCTGTGTAGTTCTTGTATGTTATTGAGACCTATAATCATACACTCTTTGATGGTTGTTCTGTGGAGAGTATCTCTTTGTCTTCTTCTTTTTCTTTTACCCTCTGATAACCATTTTAATGATTGTAGTGGCAGTCTGTTATCATTAATTCTAAGTACCTGTCCGTTATAAGTCAATCGTTTTATTCTTATTGTTGTAGAAACATATTGCTGTTTGTTGTCTTCTCTTACTTGCTTACTTGTACATAGGGTCACTTGCTTGTTTGACTTGAATTCTTCCCAACAAATATTATAGAATATTCTAAGACAGTTATTTTCAAATGAATTTAATTTCTACTCCAGTGTTGTTGTTTTTTTGTATCTTCCAATATTCGCAACCATACGTCAATACGAATATTGCATTGGAGTTGAACAGTCGTAGTTCTTGATGAGAAACTAGCGTAACAGTACACGGGGCACTCCCATAAGTGTTCCGTTCTCCATTTCAGCAGCCATTTAAGTTATATGTTCACTCAAAGTTCCAGTCACGTGTTGATTATGCGATCTTAATTCCCCCCACCCAAGGTAGATTTTCCCCCCTTTCTTCTAATCACCCACATTTCTATCTTTCTTTGCATGTTTACGTGTTCTCATTCTTTGCAGTCACATTGTCATTATCTTCAATTCATTTTGCAATGAATTCATGACTGCTTTAATCACATCAGCTTTACATTCCTAGTTTGGTATATTTACTGAATGTAGAAAAAGAAAAGTATAAATAAATTACCAATGAAACTAAAACTGTTGACCATAACCTTTTTGAATGCCCAGCGCTGGATGGTGTCAGGAAAATGTTTCTCCCTCCAGGTCCAGATATATGGAACACATTATATGGAACAAAACAACAGCTCACAAAAACATGCATATATTACACACTGGCATTGGGTCAAAGGGCATGAGCCCTTGGACCGCTGAATCAGCAACCAACCAACCAACCAATGAAAATCGCGATAGGAAACGGAGTGGCGTAAGTTATTGACGCAACGCATATGCCCTCCTAAAGAAGGTAACGCCCTGATGAGCTGTGGTTACTTACATTTTATAGAAGGTTGAGAAAAATGAAAATGTTTGTTTGGATGTAAGGAAGCACAGAAGAAAGGCTGAGTGCACAGAGACATTAATTAATGACTTTGATGAATGTATGACAAAGGGTTAAATCATTTGTGTGGTTCAATCATACAAGCAATCACACAAAAAAGGGAGTGTGCGATTGCTTGCTTGCAGGATCTAATGATAATGTCTTAGAATATACAGACAGAGAAAACAGAACACATTCGAGTGCCTAGATTTGTGTGTGCAGGGAAATTTACCTGTTTATACAAGTTTAACAAAAGATTCATTGATGACAGACGATCTTGAAGGCTAGAACCATCCTTAAGAGAGATTGTTTACACAGACTTAGGTTCAGTTACAGACTTACCTGGTATGTTACGAAGTTTTTTTTTAGAAGCCATCGCTCAATGTCACTCATCGGGTTCACATGATACCTGATTTGTTCCAGTGATTCTCAACACGTCAGGAAACGTACGTTCAATTTTTATAAAAACCAATTTCCCGCTATATTTGATTTGTTTCACCGCTTGTGAACTTTTAAAACATTATTCCATGGGAATATGTGACTAATTATCTTATCACACTGATAAGGAATTTATTTTCAATGTTCGTGACACGTCTATTTTCCACTTTTTTCTTATGTACATGTGCGTAGTTGTATTACTCGTAATTACTGGTTATTTTCTCACATAAATATAAGTATAAATAGGCGGTGAAGTGTTGCCAATGAGAATAACTGAGGAAGATGAAGTCATTCCTTTAGCTATGTGCAAGTAGTTCTTGTCAGTCTATTGTCTTGTCTTTCTGACAATAACGAAGGTTCACATCAGTTGTGATGTAGTGATGAGTATAGTGGATTGTGATTTATTGGAAGTGATTGTAATGTAATGATGAGTATAGTAGATTGTGATTTGTTGGAAGTGATTGTAATGTAGTGATGAGTATAGTGGATTGTGATTTATTGGAAGTGATTGTAATGTAGTGATGAGTATAGTGGATTGTGATTTATTGGAAGTGATTGTAATGTAGTGATGAGTATAGTGGATTGTGATTTATTGGAAGTGATTGTAATGTAATGATGAGTATAGTAGATTGTGATTTATTGGAAGTGATTGTAATGTAGTGATGAGTATAGTAGATTGTGATTTGTTGGAGGTGATGGAAGCAAGTTTTATGGAATGAGTCTTGGGCATTGTAGCAGAAGAAGTTTGACTGTTTCTTCGTGGTTGTTGACACTTTGTGTTCTTCTTCTTCTCCTTCTGCGTTCGTTCTCAAACTCCCGCATATTACTAGAATGTAGTCCGGAGAACAGAATGCGTTCCGTCATAGTTTGCAGCTTATCTGTGTGTTATTTTCACTTTTAGATCTTACTCATCCGATTTCAGCATGGCTTCATAACTTCAACCCTATGTTTCGCCTGAAACACGAAAGGAACTAACTAACTACCTGCTAATGTGATGCATGGCGAAGAGATTACAGTGTTGGTCACACTGGGTTTTTTTCTGGGTTTTTTCTATCGCAGGATAAATTCTAAAACTCACCCAGTACATGACGTTGTGACATCAAGAGCATGCGGCCTTTATCACACAGCTGCAGATACCATCTCCCTGCAACTCCCTAAAGGGAAACATGCAGTATTTGACAATTAATTTTATTGCCAATGATGGATGTGTCGTGACAGCGATGCAAATAATACCGCGACACAAACAATTTTATTAGGGCTACATTCAGTAAGAATGATATGTCCCAACTGCAAGAGGGATATGGGACTTTGAGAACGAATGTTATAGAAACAGCCAATAAATATGTGGCACTATGTATGTATATTCGTGCGATACTGAAAACATTATCGCCTAACTTCAACAACTAGAGAAATCTTAAAGGATTTATGCTCTGTTCAAAGCAACATGAAAACCCTTAACCTAATTAATTACGTTACAGCTCATCCTTGTCTTTCCACGAACATCGGCACGTTCACCTGTCCCTGAATAATTAGCTAGGCGTGATCAAACCACCGTCAGGTGCTCTTGTCAAACAATTTACAGATTTCTGTCTAGAGGTCAGTTTTATGTTACAAAATTGGATACTTTCTCTAGCAAAGTTTTCTCCCATCCTTAGCTCTTTCGATACTTCGATGTTGACGTGTATATCGGAATGTGTGTATTTGTGTGTTTATGGAAAGAGGTGAGAATAAGGGAGGGTGTGACCCTGGCCCGCCACGATTTAACAGACCTGATAGCTCACAGGAAATCCTCTTTTCGAATCTTTTGACAATACAGTAGTGTTGGACTTCTTGGAATAATCATTATAAAGTGACGCTATTTGACTATTCTCGTGAATTTCATTAGCTATCTACACAAAGTATGCACAAGGTGACCAATGAAAATTACTGAAAAAATGCAAATTGGATCACCATAGATGGATGATTTTCGATGACTGCGAAACTATTGTCGAGGGACTCGCATTTCTCTGGGACTGTTTAATTGCCTATCACCATTAGCAAGTTCTCGGATTGCGCATTAACGCGAGAGGCTACATCATGCTTTTAATTGACGTGCAAGACGTGAACAGCCTCACACAGTGATGTGTAATAGGGTAGTACGAAAACCTGCTACTGTCGATAGGTAACGAATCAGCCCTCATAAAAGGGGATCTCCTTTCAGCTGTCAGGTTTGTAAATTTCCAGTGGGCCACTATATGACGAAGTGTGTTTGGTAAAACTCAATATAATTAAATGTAACCATTAGTTAAATACATCAAACATAGGTACTTCTCCTAATAGCAGACATATTTAATATATCTCTCATTACATTTTAATAATGTATAGCAATTTTATATTGAGCATATATTCCCGTCTGAAAAGAACTATGCATGCAGATTCATTGTTTGATGTTTAGAATTTTGTTCGATGGATGTAAACAAACAAAGAAGTCAATTGTTTACAAATAGTATTTAATCTATCTCTATCTATCTATACGATGTGGCCCTTGTTTGCCTTGCGGCGTCAGGGGTGGAAGAGTTTAATGATAATTTTTAATAATTTATAGACCGAAAGGGGAGAGAACTAAATACAATTGACTTCTTTGAGGGCAAGAACCTAAACAGTATATGGGTCTCAAAGTTAAGAGTGCTGGTGCTGTTGTTCTTGTCGATATTAAATTGCTAATGTATACTTTCACTCTTGACAGCTCATTGCCATTCTTTTAAAAGGGTTCAGATGCGCTCTGTAAAACCCAGCCACAGGGTCGGGTATAGACATTACTAGCTAACCATTTATACAAGAAAGAACACTACACATATAGAAATTACTCGCTAACTATTTATACGAGAAACAACACTACAAATATAGACATTACTAGCTAACCATTTATATTTTTAAAAATGTATGTGTTCGTGTACCTTGATCGCCTTTAGGGCGAAACGTCGATTTGCGTGTGTGCCTATGTTTGTTTCGTATTATTAGCAAAACTTTATTACCTCGTTTCAAGCTTTACCTGTTGGACTTCAGTTTTGCGCAGTGAGTACATATTTTATATTATGCAAAAAACACCACTACACATATAGACATTACTAGCTAACCACTTAACAAAAAACAACTCAGCAGATATAGACATAAACTAGCTAACCATTTGTACAATAAACAACTCAGCAGATATAGACATTACTACCTAACCATTTGTACAATAAACAACACTACACATATAGACATTACTTATGAAACAAACAACAATGCAGAAATAGATATTGCAAACGAATTCAATAAGAAGATTTACTATCCGTAATGTATAAAAAAAATTGTCGATTCTATAGGTTTACCAGTGCGACAAGTGGGTCTAAATAAATATTTGTTCTATTAACTTATCAGAAGATGTGTTATTTTTGTGCCTTAAGACACTGTTTTATGTCTACCAGAGGAAGATCACTGACATTCAGCATAGTCCACTTGTCACGAGTACATTTAACTGCTTGTTGTAAACCAGACATTAAAGGAAGCCATTGTCTGGAAGGACTAACTTTCGGAATCACAGCGGATGCTTCGAGCGACGTGTTATTTTCTGAAATTGCCGGTTAAATCTGTGAAATGAGACAAAACTCTGATTGATGCCCCTGTTCATTACAATAAAAAATAGGAATATCAGGAAAATGGTGACAGAATGAGAGGTTAAGTAAACTTATTGCATAGTAAGACAGGGACATAGGAGAATCCTTGCCGTATGCAGTGTACAATAGTGATCTTACAAATTAAACAGCTTTCGTCCTAGTATTCTCAGACAGAGAAAAGTTTAGTGAGATTAAACAAGATGACTTTTATAATCCAAACGTCTGATTTTGTTAGCCTAGTGATAGTAACAGGCTACAGAAGTGAGACAAAGTAAGATGACTTTTATCATTCAATCAGTCTTATGGCTTAATACATCCGACTTCAGCATGGATTATTGGTCGTTATGATCCCCCTAAGGGAAGGGGAAGCCACATCAAGCCCCACCCCCCCACCTCCCCTCCTTAAACTCTGCATAGCTGTCTCGTACGACATGCATGGCAGATAAAAGTGTTTCTATTATCTGCTCTCCTTTCAGACCCCAATAATACATGAGCACTCAGACTGTCTAGTTTGGTAACATCGATGGGCACAGCATACAAGAAATTTGCCACGACATTAATAATAGGTACCACTACTTTCAATATAGTGACCACTCAATAATCATCCGCGGCCTGCTACAAAGGAGCATAGGACAATGACAAATTATCTCAGAATTTAAACTGGTATTTGATTTGTTAATTGCGACTGTACCCTTCACCCTGTAAAGATGGACATATGATCCCACCTTTACTATGCAATAGACAGCAGAGGTGTGTACAACCGTATGTTATCTCTGGAAAAATATAAATATTTTTTTTCAGACTTGTGCTAGCATATTCATTTTATGTCTGCTTCTGTCCATGACTGTTATTTCTCAATAGCAGTACTCACATTTGTCCCTGACTCTGCTTTTTCTTCTCTTGCGTGCTGTTGTCCAGTTAAGGAATATACGTGTATTTTTTCACATTCTTTGTAGGCGTATTCATGACATATGCTGACTTCCAATCTCTTACCATCGGCGGTCAGAAGATCCCAGAAATCAGATGTACTGACGACACAGTTCTTTTAACAACACACGGAGATGGTTTCAAGAAAATGTTACTATAGCACACACAAAAAACACAGTGAAGTCCAAAACATGTTCATAAATATAAAGAAAACAAAAATTATGACAACGGTTAAAGTGAAAGTACAACCAAAGATAATAATTGACAATTTCGAACTAGAGGACGTAACAAATCTCCTGTATTTTGGCACGAATATAAATAGCTCAGGAGACTGCGCTGTAGATCTCAAGAGAAGAATTGCAATAGGGACATTAAATTTGCCCAACTATAACAATTTTGGCAGGGTACCAGCAGCGTAGCCAGACTATGTATGATCAGAACATGCGTATTTCCAATGATAATATACGATTGTGTGGCACGGACATTAAATAAAACAATAGCAAAGATAATCGCTGCTTCCGAAATGAGATACTACAGAAGAATTGTACGCATACTATGGACAGCTAAAAAGGCAAATCAAGAAGTGTTAAGATCAATAAATGTCGAAGAGGGTTGGCTCCTTAACAACATCTTAACTAGAAAGCTGTGTGTGTGTGTGTGTGTGTGTGTGTGTCTGTTTTTTTTTTTCTTTTGGTCATATAAAGAGACATAACAGTATGAACAGATTAATAATGGAAGGCAGAGTTAACAGCAACGAGGGAATAGGGCGTCCAGGACGACGATGGTGCAGTTGATATATCAGATTGCTTAAACATGTTTCTAGCTGCGGTAGGTCTACTCGACCAGAATCGCTGAGTGTTCAGAGAATTCATAAGAAAGACCACGTTCTAGAAAGAATATGTCACATGATGGGCAGATGTATTAGCAATTCCCATGTAACTGGATTTTTTCTATTTCATCCCTGATGATATTGTCTGTAGGTTTGGTGTGGTTTTTTTTCATTCGTTATATTTTGTTCCCAACGAATTCGTATAATTATTCTCAGACATCGACTTCTAGTAATAGACTCAGTTGATCGGGACAGAGAAAGTGAATAGACTCGTATGGCTGGGACAAGGTGACAGAATGGACGGCACTCATAGAATGATAATCCAGGTATACAATATTGAGTAAAATACAGAAGTAAAAGAGATAGGTTAAGAAGACAATGGAAAACAAGAAAGAATAACAAGAGATATATTGAGACAAAAATGAATGGGTAACAGAGAGAAGAACAAGAGATAGATTAAGAAGAAGATGAATGGAAAGAAAAAAGGAGAACAAGAGA
The DNA here is from genome assembly GCA_034231615.1 of Meghimatium bilineatum. Lineage (NCBI taxonomy): Eukaryota > Metazoa > Mollusca > Gastropoda > Stylommatophora > Philomycidae > Meghimatium > Meghimatium bilineatum. The sequence goes on from CM067319.1 coordinate 45,936,990, forward strand.
TAAATTATGATAAAGATTAATAGACAAAACAAGATGGACGAACAAGAGATAATTTAAGAAGGAAGATGGATGGACAGCAGAGAAAAGAACATGAGATAGATTAATAAAAAGATGAATGGACAACAATAAAGAAGAACAAGAGATAGATAAAGAAGAAGATTAATGGACAACAACAAAGACGAACAAGAGAAAGATTTACAAAAAGATAATTGGACATCACAAGGGAACAAGTAAGACCAAGTAATAACAAGTATTAGGTTCAGAAATTAAGGAATAAAAGCCCAGTTTAATACTTTTCGTGTGTTCGCTTTTCAGACAATACTTTTGGCAGCTAAAAATTTCACGAAGAAATCATTCCTTAGGGATTTCTAGGTACACATTGTTAGGTTCAATATTTTATGATAGATGGTTACAATTAGTGAGCTTCATTCTCTGACTAGCTGAGCTATCTCGTAACTTTGATGGAACATTGTCATACGTTGGTGTAAAGGAATTGCCTTTGCAGCAAGAGACATTTACATACTGAAGTTGTTTATTTGTCAGAATTTCTGAGGTCAAAATCGCCCCTAACCGAGTAGGTTGGTTATTTTCTATACCAGAACTACATTTGCATTGTCCGTAGACGTAAATAACTACGGTGAACTGCTGAGTTCTTCAGTAGACGGAGTTAACCTCGAGGGCCTGTGTGAATGATGGGTACTTTAACTTTTAAAAATTGTCCGTAAGGGTTATCAGTAAATTATTTTCAGAGAATTGCAGCTTCGTTGTCACTATGTCGTTTCACATACACATCGTTGCCCTCTAGCGCGTGTTGCCTTTTCCTGGTTTAGTGAATACTCTTTGTATCACCATATTCTATCGAAATCTATCCATATCGGGACATTGACATTGGACGCCCACCAGTATTTCTGCATTTTGGCTGACTGAGACGACATGTAAATATGTCTTGTGTTACTTTGTGTCGAAAGTGCTGCTGGGCGTGTTGGCGCAGAGGTCTCGGAAATATTGCCTGTCTCTATTTAAGCAATTCGCCTTCCATCTACAGTCTCCACATCCACGGACACGAGCCTAAACGTGTTGATCAGGAAGACAGCAAAGGAATATGTATTTCTGCTTCCAATGTGCACCACGAGAAGGTACTTTTAGAATTTTGGTTATCTGCTACCTTTGGTCTGATCGTGAGCAGTGCGAGAGCCTGTCCACCCTTACATATAGGATAAGCCGAACCCAGTAAAATGAAATCAATCCTCTACTTTTTTTCAACATTTTGAAAAAAGGAAATACCACAAAGCAATGGTCAGTTTAAATATGGAAATAATGAAATGTAATGGTTAATCTCTATGCGAAGAAAAAGTAATGGTCAGTTTCAATATGGGAAGTTTAAAATGCAATGGTTAATCTCTATATAATAGCAAAATTTAATAGTTCATCTTAATATGGAAATAACCAAATGTAATAACTAATGTAAATATGGAAATAACAAAATGTAATAGTATATCTTATTATATGAATATCAAAATTTCTAGAAGTTCGATACAGTACTAGAAATGAATAGTATTATTGTTCCCTTGCTAGCACTATAGTGTATATTCTCTGTCGTTCACATCTTTCTGTGTTAGAATACTGAGCGCAAATGACGTGTTTGAAAATGTAGGGACGATGGTTCTAAATCACCAAATGTCGGTTTTGAAACATATCTTGAGTATAGATTTAAGAACCGCTGAGGAGCAGAATACACTTGTCTACGAGCCATGAAACCAGTTAACACGGGAGGAGGTGAGTGATATGAGACAGTGCCGAGTGAGATGAGTCAAGTAAGGTCTTGTCTAAACACTGCCCGGGATTTTTGTAAATAATTAGAGATTTTTCAAACCCCATTGACCTGTTTTAAAAAACTTGCCCTTGAAATTTGTAATTTGTGTTTCATTATGGGATAAAGTGTTGTTGTCCTCTGATAAAATATGTAGGTACATGAGAGTACATGAGAAATAGGTAGAACAAAGAAGGCTATTTAATGGGTGGCAGAAAGGAGTGTGAAGTAGGTGGAATAAAATTAGTTTATAATGGAATGCAGAAGGGAGTGTGAAACATGGAAGTTTATAATAAGTGGAAGAAAGAGGTGTGAAACATGTGGAATAAATGTGATTTTTAATTGGTGGCTAAAAGCAGTATGAAATAGGTGAAATAAAGGAGTGTGAAATAGATGACAGAAAGGAGTTTTTATTAGATAAAAGAAGGTTTCCAACTGTAGAAAAGTGAAATTTATAATAAATAGAGGAAAGTAATACAAACGAGAAAGAAAGAGGAAGCAAATTAGAAAAAAAATTTCTGAAAAATAGTAGAAACTAAAATCTGACTTAAGGATTATGGGAATGAAAAGGTAAGGATGAAGGAAGAAATATGAAAGACAATGCCGAGGGAAGAAGTATGAAAGAATAATGAGTGATGAAATAGTAAATAAAAAGATAATAAAAGAAATGTGAAATAAAAGGATGAGAGAAGAAATGTGAATAGTAAGAAGTAAAGTTGTATGGAGAAGAAAGAAAGACAAAAATGAAAGAAGTAATAAACCAAATAAAGATGAATGGAGAAATATAAAAGACAAGGGTGAAGAAAGAAATAAATAGGGAGGGAAACGTTTATGGAAAACAAAGATAGATAAAGTAAAGCAAGAAATATGAAAGAAAAGGATAATGGAAATAATATGGGAAAAAAAGAATGAAGATATTTGAAGGAAGATATACGAAAGAAAAGCACGAAGGAAAAAATATGAGAGAATAAAATGCAGGGAAAAAAAAGATAGAAAAAGATAAAGGAAGAAATATGAAAGAAACTGTTATAGGAAGAAAACTAATGAGAAAAGGGTGATGGAATGAATATAAGAGAGAAAGATGAATTAATAAATATGTAAGATAATAAATAAAGGAATATTAAAAAGAATAATTGGACCTGAAGAAAGAAGAATATTTAAAGATTTAGCAAAGTCATTTCATGGTTTATATAATCAACCATCCATGGGGACAATATTGAAAGCGAACAGACTTTGTTGGGACATGTATAATGTAAACAAACTTTTTTGGGACATTTAGAATGTGAACAGATATAGATGGTTAAGACATGTAGAAAGTGAACAGACTCAGATGGTTACGCCATGTAGAAAGTGAACAGACTCAGATGGTTAAGACATGTAGAAAGTGAACAGACTCAGATGGTTACGACATGTAGAAAGTGAACAGACTCAGATGGTTGAAACATTCAGAAAGAATGGAAACTAAAACAATGAAACAGGCCTATATAAATAAACTTCAAATATTTTCAAGAAGTGAAACAAGAAGAAGATTGGTGGACAACAGAGGAAGACTTACAAGAGCAAAAGATCAGTAATTGAAAACAAGGAAACGGGGCAAATATGAATGGAGAGAAATTGTGTGTTATGGCAATTAGACTTCATTTTTTGAAACGATAAACAGGTGAATGATTGAAGGAAAATTTAGGACAGATACTGAAAAAAATTAAAATAAGAAGAAAGAAGTTATGATTTCATCCATTCATAACAAACCCATAACCGTTATGATTGTAGGGGCGCACAATTGGATGTAGCAATACAGAGTCCTCCAGCAGTGCGTTCTTTATTGGTGCGGAATAGTGTGAAAAAATCTTTACCTGTCCAATCATAATATTGTCAGCCCTTGATTTTCTTTTGCTTCTCTGATTTTTCAACCTTCAACCTTACCCTGCAAGATCACCTTTGGCATTGAATCATATAAGCATACAAGTCCAAATTAAACAAATTTTCGTACAATAAATATATGTGTTAAAATTCCTTTCTATCCTTTTTTGTAAGTCTGGTATATTTGGCGGCATCCAACCCCTCTCCAATAGTATGATTAAGTAAATAAAGATAACCCATAGCATGTAACTGCCGTAGGTTGTGAGATATTAGCGAGACTCTGCTATTTGAGGGCGGTAATCAGCTCCTCTCCCTCGCAGTTTTTACTCCCCGGACTGATCCGGTTCCCAATTCAGGCTGGGTCGCTGGGGAATAAACCCAGGACCATTCATGTGCAAAGCCAGTGCGGTAACCACTGCGCTACGCGATCCCCGAATGATTACTTAAGACTCAATAAGGAGTCATTGCAGCAGTTTTTTTTCTCCGATCTTATCACTTCAAAAAAAAATATATTTTAAAACATGAACTCAATCCACAGCAATAGTTACAGCTCTGTACTCCAATGTAAACTGACAAGTGACAGCAAAAGATGAACCGCTCTAATGTACATATCTACATTTAAAACTCAGGAGAGAGAGTGTGGTTGACGATTAGCGCAACTCTTCCACACTATAAACCAACTTCAGCGCTAGTCATTTCTCAACCCATTTATTTATTTATCTTTATTAATTAAATATGAAGAGAACAAAGTGTTATACTTACGAAGGCGCAGGCACGCTGGGCAGGCCATCTTGTGCGTATGGAGAACTCGCGATTGCCAAAACAAATATATTATGGAGAACTCAAGGCAGGATTTCGAAAAGCTGGTGGACAGAAAAAGCGTTTCAAAGACACGCTCAAGTCATCCTTGAAACATCTTAACATTGACGTAGGCGCTTGGGAGAGCCTCGCTCAGGATAGAACGGCTTGGCGTTACAGCATTAGAACGGGAGCACTAGCGGCAGAAGAATTCAGACAAGAAACTGCAAGACAGAAGCGGACACGTAGAAAAGAAAAAACATCTCAACCTCACACAGATACCTTCTATTGTTGTCAATTCTGTAAAAGAACATTTTGTGCGCGCATTGGACTTGCTAGTCATTTAAAAACGCACTATTAACTTTATTATTTTATTATTTTATTATTTATTGTTATTATTATTATGGTTGAGTTTTTGGTCATCGTCGATCACGACGGACGAACATCATACATCATCTACATTTCCTGTAACCGTATTAATAATTTTCTCACGGTTATCGCCTAGATAACTACTTCCATTCACAGCTGGACATACATTTCGAAACATCATCCATTCATGCGAGTAATATCATCTGCATCAAAGTAATAGAACGCTTGAGAATTCCTCGCGTGTATTGTCACAAATCGCATCTTAATACATTACACAGATTTCTCCAACATTACTCGGCTCAGATCAGCCATCAAAAGGAATTAAAAAACCACTAATACGTGGATATACGGAGCATAACACCTTCAATAGCTGATCTCACCGGTGATTACTCATGCTTGTTCCAGCAGAACGTGAGTGACAAGGATAGACTTTATTACATTACATGATCACTGTTGGAAACGGGATATTAAAATTGTTCAATGATGAACAGTATTGGGGAGAATCTATATTAATCGGAACTTCTAGCTGATGTATTGTTTTTTTCTTCGACGAAATATTGACATAGTTTTCTCCATTGATCTTTCATTCCATGTGTTATTCATTTGTTTGTTATGTACTGGACTAGAGTATTTACTTGGCGAGACACGCTCTTTCAACCTAAAATCAGAGTCCATTTTGGTTATATCAAATCGTGTTGACAGATATTTTTGTGCGATCTTGCGGTCATAGACATAATTATTTTATCACGCGTGCATATGTTATTCCATGCCTTTCTAGAAATACAAAATTCCATAGCAAAGACATCACAGAAAATGTACCCAAAAAAAAGACCTTTAAATTTCTCCTTCCAGAGTAGTTCTACATGTTAATCTCACACATCGTGGCTGAAACGACAGAGCATTGCTTGCGCAGCAGTTCTGTTAGTTTCGCGTTTGGTGTCATTACACATTATCCACTCCTCTGATACCGCTGACATTTTGACTATTTTCCACTCACCTTTTTGTTATCATCTGAATTTTGTGTACTCTTTCTTCACATCAGATCTGCAACATATTTACTAATTTTGGACATTTTCTTTCTGGTTGACCAAATCAAATAGATTCTGTTTTCTTTTCTAATACACGTTCCTATTTTTCAACCTTGTTTTTTTGTTAATTATTTGATTGTTTCTTTGCGCATCTATATGCTCCTATTCTATCCACGTATCTTGCTTTCCCTTGAATTTTGCATAAACGTTTATTTTAAAGTTGATTTCACCAAATAGTTGTAAGTTTTTCTGAGATCAGAACCGTATCTATAAAGATTTAAGTACGAGAGCGGATTTGTTGTTTACATAAAGAAATCTTTTTTTTTCCGGTACTTTTCCTGAACTCGTGACTACCTTCGCTCATAGTTTTAAAATAATTGTTCAGTTTTACTTTTGTAATAACTTGTGACGTCACTCTACAGATTCATTTCTTTTAACGTTATGGCTACCGTATCGATACTTTCGAAAGATATGGAAGCAACATAGTTGCTGTCTCTCTTGATATACAGATGTAGCAATCAATCAATCAATAAAACCATAACCCTTCATGGTCGTAGGGGTACCACATTGAATGCTTCAGCACACAGAGTCCTCCAGCGAATTCTATCCTCAGCGATGCGGATGAGTGTGGAAATATCTTGCCCTGTCCATTCCTTGATGTTGTCTGTCCATGTCTTTATTTGGCCTCCTCTGCTTCTTCCACCCTCGACAGTTCCCTGCAGTATTGTTTTTGACAAGGAATCGTGCCTGCATACATGCCCGAACCATGCTAGTTTTCGTCGTTTCACTATTGAAAGCAATGGCTCCTGAACACCTGCACACATCTCTACTTTATTTCTTACGTACACATTGGTCTTATGTTCCCTATAGGAAATTCGTAGAATTCTTCTGTAGCATTTATACTCGAAAGCCTGTAATCTTCTCTCCATGTATCCATTGTAGTATTTCAGTGGGCAAAAGGTTTAGCTAGTGGTGCCCATCTCCTCTCCAGCTGTCCTTCTAATGATGTATACATATGTATATAGTTTAGCAGTTTATTGGGAGGGGTTCAATTTTTAGAATTAGATCTAACCCTACCCCTAAACGCCCCTCCCCAATTAAATCGTGGCATGATCGCACTTTCTCTCTCCGTTTTAGATACAGATGTAGAGTTTAGGAGGGCGCATGCTACGGTTAGCATTAGATCTAAGCCTACCCATACCCCCTCTCTTCCCTTCCTGAACTATAGGATCATCCCTTCTATTCCGATACGCATTCGTGGCATTAAATCGTGATATAATTTAATTTCCGCTAACTTTAGCCATTTTGTTTTTTATGACGACACTTTCTGTTAATGACGTAATTTCATTGACTGCACATCGCGTGCATACAATAACACACTGGGAATGAACGTGTACATAATATCTAACTTTGCACACATTCCGTAAACAGGTGAAATTTGTGGTAGGCACGTGTACAGGAAAAAGAACGTAATTACCTTTATTTTTATGAGCTTTTTAAATTTTGTGTTTAAGAAAACCATTAATTGTGAGGGAGTGAAATTTACAGGTTTTTAGATTGCTTCCTAACACTTAAATATCGTCCCTGTGTTGCTGGGGCCCAAAAGGGGAGCAAAGAATAGCAACACTGTTTACCTTCCACGCATGTCGTAAATGGCGACTAAGGAGGTTATGGGATGGAGTTGGCTGTCCCATCCCATATAGGATCAGTGACCCAAAGCCATGCTGCAGTCGGATGTGTCAGGCCGAAAGTCGCAGATATCGCAGCAATGCTGTAAACAATGACACAACGCATTCCGTTCTCCGGACTACATCCTGCTAATCTGCAGGAGTTTGAGAACGAACGCAGAAGAAGAAGAAGAAGAACACTTAAATATAATGTTATGATTACTGGGAGAAGGAATGTTGAAACCTACACTTGTCTACCGGGTTGTAAGTAGTTGAATGTATGTCTACAAAATGGTAAAGTATGCCTTTACACATAGACCTCCTCTGAGTAAAAGGCTTCATCTCAAAGCATTGCATACCGCTGACATTTGGAGAATTCTGGGTATGAAAGAAAACTCCAGATATACTTTCCCATTATTTATAGTAAATAAGAGCTTCATTGTTCCTAATCTCCGTGAATCAAAATAAACAAACGTTTGTCGTGTGATTCTGCTCTCGTTAAAATATATTCTTTTCAAACATCACATTATTTAGAATGTATTTGCCTTTCTGTACTCGGCCATATTGTTTACCACCTCAACCGCCATGCAATGTCTATTTTTCTTGAACTTTTGAATATTCCAGTTTCTTTTTGTTTGTTTGTTTCAATACTCATTTCTATTCATTAAGATCTGTGTTAAAAATTTTTATTTTTCTAATGTTCTCCTTGTTCGAGGTTTTCTGTTATTGAGAACTCATATTTATCTTTCCACCACATGGTACCACATATTTATCTTTCCTAGGAAGAAATTGGCTTAGGTTAGATTCTATTCACCAAGATACCTCTATTCCTCATTGTCTTCACCTATGTTTTTTATGTATTTATGCAGAAGGAGACAACGGTAGACAGAATAGGAAACCTGCTGAAGAGAGTTAGAGAAATGCAGATAAAAAAAAGATGTTCCCTTTCTGTCTATCTCTTTCTGTCGTTCTCTCTCTCTCTCTCTCTCTCTGTTTGTAACTTTGTCTTTCAACTGTCTTTTTCATTCTGACTGTCTTTTTTCTGTGTTTCTCACTCTCTGTCGCTTTTTTATCTTTTTGTCTTCTCTTTCTTCATATCTTTCTATCTCTTCTGATCCCTCTACCCATCTCTGTCTGGCTTTCAATCTCTTTCTTTGACTTTTATTTCATTAAGTTCCTGACTTTATAATGGCTAAGTGGTTGCAGACTCTCTGTGGTGAGGTATGCCCCCTCCAAGACGAATATACTGTGTAAAATGTATAAACAGTCACTTAATCTTTTCCCAGTGACTTTGTGACAAGCAATATATAGGTAAAACTGGCAAAAGACTAAGTGACTGCTCTCTGTCGACATTTTCATGCCATTAACCACAGAACGCATAATCCTTTCGCTATGCATTTCAATAACGCTGATAAATGTGGTGCCCGTGATTTTCAAATCACTGCTTTAAGATCTTGCACTACAGATGATAGAGTTAGGTACTCCATTGAACACCGTTATATATTGCAGTTTGATGCCATTAAGCCATTTGATCTAATACCGATCATTCATTTAATTGGGAAGGGGGGGGGGTCGGGGCCTTTATTGTGTTACCATTCCTGTTGTTTTCAGGTATGTGTGCTTTATTTCGTTATGATTCCCCATATATTTTTATGCGTATCTATGACAGTACTTTTGTATACGTACCTCATTGTTACATTGAATGACTTGGATGCCTACTCTATTCTGTCTCATATTTCTGTTGAACTTATTTCATCTGATATAATCAGATGAAATAATCTGATTGTTGTCCCACATTGTTGAATTGGTGAACTTATTTGAGTATTGACTCATACACTTCGATCTTGCACGGTTGCTTTTGTTGTTTCTTATTTTATTTATTTTTTGTGGGGGGGGGGGATTGTCTTTCTTACAACCATCACTTGTGACCTTGTTATTTGATCTTTGTCTTTCTGCTACTGTTATGTTCATTGGTTCTTTTGTATCTTTCTCACTGTGGACAATCAGAGCAGTGTCATCTGCATATCTCAAGTTATTTATGTTATCTCCACTCACAGATATTCGTGGAATATTACCAATTTTCCACAATATGTTGTAATTGTACATAGAGAACGCATCTGGTAAAAGTACACATCCCTGTCCGACACCTTATTTTATCTTTTTAAAGGTCCAGTTTAGTTGTCTACTCGGATATCTGTTGTCTGTTGCAAGTATATGTTCTCGATTATTCTTACATTTTTACTATTAATTTGGTTAAATCATAGCTCATTGATCACCAGAAGTAGTGGAGGTTGTGATACAATCAACTATCCTTAGCATGATTTGTTTTATCATAACATAACTTAAATTATTATTATTCTCAACATTATAAACATAGAATAAGAACATTCTTGAAATGTTGACAGACAGAAGAATATGTAGAAAGATTAATAAACTAATGAGAATGTAACCGAAGAGTTAGGAAAATAAAGAAAACTTAATTGAAACAAAAACTTAATTACACATTCTTGTGGGGGGAAAAACATGATACTTTGTTGAGACTTACTTAATATGTAACGAAAGTTGAAGGATCGCCCATTAAAGATAATGTGCGTTAGAAGGATCAGGGAAGGAGGTAAACAAGTAGGAAAGAAACATGAAGAGGTGGACAAATTACAATTTGTTGGAATGCACCTGATATTTCCGTCGTTCTCACCTCTCGTCGCGTTGACGATACATTCCTGGCATATCATCGTCCACATCCTGCGTGTGTTGTCGGGGCCCGAAAGGGGAGCAAAGAATAGCAACACTGTTTACCTTCCACGCATGTCGTACGAGACGACTAAGGAGGTTATGGAATGGAGTTGGATGTCCCATCCCACATAGGGTTAGTGACCTAAAGTCGGATGTGTCAGGTCGAAAGGTGCAGATACCGCAGCAAGCTGTAAACCATGACACAACGCATTCCGTTCTCGGGACTATATCCTGCTGATCTGCAGAAGTTTGGAACGAACACAGAAGAAGAAGAATATCGCTCACATAGCTGACATATAGTCTCAGCTCGGCGTCCTGGTTTCCGTGCATGTTTGTCCCTATCTTGATTTTAAAAAAACCTTTTTGGTAGAAACGTCGATTCTGTGTTTGGTTCCCCGTAAAACTGCTTTTAGCAATGTTTATATAGTTTTTCTATATTTGCATACAAATAAACATGGAGACAGGGAAAATGTAGAGATTTTGTAGCCAAATTTCAATGAGGATGTGACACACTTGAAATGAGTTTCGAGTTTAGTCTGAAATACCGTCGTATTTATTTCTACGATAAAGTAGTACCTAGTTCAAAGATGGTAATTAATTTCCAACACAACAATTCAAATCCAAATCTAATCCGTCGTTAAGACTTAACATAAACAGTAAATTGGGTATTGATTTCGTGTTTTTTTAATGTTCACTTCGTGTCCAGTTTATGGGGAAAAGACGTTTTACACACTGAAGACTTCTTTTATATCCCAGTTCTTAATGTTAAACCAGTTCTTAATGTTAAACATATTGATTTGTCAGTTCCCATTGTCGTGTTTCGTTAACAATAATGCCTGATCCGTGACGAAGGTGGTCTAACTTTCGTGAGAAATGGGGAGGTTATTCTCTATGTCAGAATTTTCCAAGACTGTTTACTACAGATTTCCTGCAGGAACTTATCTCACACTAAGAAATATCCACTCTTTAAGCTGACCAATTAATTTACATTTTTTGTGCTTTTTTTCTTTATGTATGTTATACAAGAGTTATTTAAATACCGTCACTACCGGCCCTCGTTCTCCTCTTCCACAATGCTTTCACTACCGGCCCTCGTTCTCCTCTTCCACAATGTTTTCAATACCGGATTTCTTTCTCCTCTTCCACAATGCTTTCACTATAGGCCCTCGTTCTCCTCTTCCACAATGCTTTCACTACCGGATTTCTTTCTCCTCTTCCACAATGTTTTCAATACCGGATTTCTTTCTCCTCTTCCACAATGTTTTCAATACCGGATTTCTTTCTCCTCTTCCACAATGCTTTCACTACCGGCCCTCGTTCTCCTCTTCCACAATGCTTTCACTACCGGATTTCTTTCTCCTCTTCCACAATGTTTTCACTATCGGATTTCTTTCTCCTCTTCCACAATGCTTTCACTACCGGATTTCTTTCTCCTCTTCCACAATGCTTTCAATACCGGATTTCTTTCTCCTCTTCCACAATGCTTTCACTACCGGCCCTCGTTCTCCTCTTCCACAATGCTTTCACTACCGGATTTCTTTCTCCTCTTCCACAATGCTTTCACTACCAGCCCTCTTTCTATTCTTCCTCTTGGCTGATAAGACTGATCATTGATCACTGGCATATACAGCTGGCGTATATCATAGTGTGCTGAGCTACATCTTTCCCGGGAGTTATAATACATAGTTCCTGCGCTGCAAAGAAGTACCATATTTGAATCGCCGGCTGTTTAAAAGTACTAACAGTTTGCTTAACAAATACAAATAAAGTTTGGGATCCACGAGAAGAATTGTTCTAGAAAAAGACTATGATAGATTGGTTTTCTTTGAAAATGTGTAACAGTTATGTTATAGGTAGCTGTCATCCTGAGATCGTTACGCTTGGTTTCTACTGGCGACGCAATATTTCTTTGTTCTTCACCATAAATATTTTGGACCAAATTGGGATTCACATTTTAGTAATGCATTTGACTGTATCGTGATGTTATTTGGCTTTCGACACAAAATAGACACAAAGGGGCCGCGAAAGAGCCAGGGTCCAACTCCTCTGTTGAGTTCTTCCCCTTAAGGAACCAGGCTCACGGATGAGAAATGGTTCAGTACCCAATGGGCACAGGCACAGCACGTCCAATTACCCGAGGCAAGTTCATAGACAGTGGAACACCTCGTACGAGTCAGATGAAAGCAAAAATCGTCTGGGCGAAGAGTCGCCACTACGCGTGCCTGGAGACAGATATAGAGGCTGTCACAGGCTAAGACTAGCCCACCCCAATTGTCAAGGCATGACGAAAACGGATGTGCTAGGCCTACAAGGCGCATAACGGTGGCACAACGTAATCACGCTCCCGGCGGAAATCGCACGGATATCCGTGAAGGTTACAACGGAGCGAACGCACAACAAACAAACAAACAAAGGGGCCAATGACAATCATGAGAAAAGTCAAATTCGTCACTTGAGAAGGATGAACCCCGATTAGCCAGCAAAATTTATGAATGACAAAAGACAAGATGAAATTCTCCAGTTTATGTAAAAGATGAAATCAGATATTTCAAAACGGGAGACTAACTTTCGTATACATTTTATTGCAAAGGGAAAAGTGAGCGATGTCCGCTGAAAATCTAGACCCGACATTTTAGCAGGGTATGATTATGATGATTATGCCTTTACCGTGACCAATGTGCTTGATCGGAACTGTAGAATTTTTGTTTTCATGTAGAGAACATTTTCTTTAGGTTGATGTTCAGAACTCCATAACCAAAGAAAAAAAGCTCCTATCATAGCGTGTCCTCTATAAAGAAAAAACACTGTATACACACACACACACAAACAAATATTATTTGTTGAAGGTTCCAGGAATTACGAGCAATTAGCTCTTACTTTCTATGTGCAATGGGGAGGTTTATAGCATTTTATTTCTTCATACTCAGGAGGCTTCACCTTTCGGTCTGGTGAAATGCCTTTTGGAGGAGCCTTCTATTTAGGGAAAAGGGGGGCAGTACATGAGACTAGCTGATAGTTTGCTTGGGTCATCCATTGTTTGCCTATCCGAGCTGTTCCTTGTGTAGGAAGACCATTCCATTACCACACTTTGTGTCTCTAGGTCCCAAACCTAATTTCTTCCGTATGAGCCATGTTGGGTAACAGCAACGATTGGATTAGACTCTGGGTTGATAAGCCTTCCTAGACGAGCTGCTACTTTGCCAAACACGTCGGTGGTCTAGGATTCGACCTGTGTATTTCTCACGCACTCGTTTCGTCCGCATGAGATGACCTTCCAATCCATCGCCAGGCGCGGTCTGTGTATTTTAACTTTTCGTCATTGGGAATATTACCCAAAGAGGTATGTAAAATACGAATATCGGACGAGGAGCTTAACAGTGGACCCTTGGGTACTGAACCGAATTCTCCCTGTATTGGGTAACGTGCACAGTCGAGTTGAGCTATGTTTACGACGTTAGAGATTTGCGACCCCCTCTACGCTTCCCCATTGTCCAGATTCAGAGTTTCAACACTGCTTCGGTCAGACATTTTAACAATGCGCTCCCCGACATTTTTTCAATGTTTGTCCTGTGTGCAATGGGGAGCTGTATTCAAAGTTTTCTTTCATATCCAGGAGTGCATTTTCATGTTGACGTATCCAATACTTGAGTCATGGCTCCTACTTTGAATGGGGTCAATTGTGAAGGGACATGTGGAATTCTGTGTGTTCTCGAGCAAGAACAGCACTTACACCAGTCGGTCTCGTGCTGGATCAATTCTTGCGTATGTTACCTTTTCCACATTCGGTGTGTACTCGTACGATCATCGTATGTTAGGGACATTGACATTGGTCGCCCCTCCAATGTTTCAGCTTTTTAAGCCGGACAAGAGGGAATGCACAGATACCATGCATATGTTGGATGTGATGGCGCAGAGGTTTCGGAGATATTTCCGGTCTCTCTGCAGGCAGTTTTTATTCGATCTACACCATAAACATCCTACAGTTTGATTTTCACTCTTTTTTTTTTTTGGAGTGAAAATCAAACTGTATAGGTCGCTGGTGCTTTCTGTTGTGTTGTATGGTTGTGAGAGTTGGACACTCACTGCGGACATGGAGAGAAGATTACAGGCTTTCGAGTATAAATGCTACAGAAGAATTATACGAATTTCCTATAGGGAACATAAGACCAATGTGTACGTAAGAAATAAAGTAGAGATGTGTGCAGGTGTCCAGGAGCCATTGCTTTCAATAGTGAAACGACGAAAACTAGCATGGTTCGGACATGTATGCAGGCACGATTCCTTGTCAAAACAATACTGCAGGGAACTGTCGAGGGTGGAAGAAGCAGACGAGGACAAATAAAGACATGGACAGACAACATCAAGGAATGGACAGGACTAGATATTTCCACACTCATCCGCATCGCTGAGGATATAATTCGCTGGAGGACTCTGTGTGCTGAATCCAATGTGGTACCCCTATGACCCTGAAGGGTTATGGGTTTATTGATTGATCCACATCCACGGAATCTAGCCTAAAAGTGTTAGCCAGGAATACAGCAAGGACGCCTCTATTTCCGTTTCTAAGGTGCACCTAAAGGAGGTACTTTTGTGATCTTGGTACGCACTGAAACAAAGCGATATCCTTAGCACATCCCCAAACACACACACACACACATACACATATGTAAATATTTGACCACAGGCCGCTGTCCATAAGATTCACCAACAATTTTACTCCTCAAATGTAACAACTGTGGGGACCCCCCCCCCCCTCCTTCTGCAATTCTTGCTTATTTGTGTCAAATAAATGTCAATTGACACTCCCATAAAAATGTATTAGCAGAAATAAACACGAATAACTACATGATTTTATAAGATTTTTCGAAAAATGTTCAAATTTAATTGCTTCTAAAAATATTTCTTTTTG
Source organism: Meghimatium bilineatum (assembly GCA_034231615.1). NCBI lineage: Eukaryota > Metazoa > Mollusca > Gastropoda > Stylommatophora > Philomycidae > Meghimatium > Meghimatium bilineatum. The sequence continues at coordinate 45,952,164 of CM067319.1, forward strand.
CTGTCACCTGTTGTCAAACCTCTCCCCTGTCCCTTGTCAACAGCTGTCAAACGTGTTCAGACCCCAATCCCAATTGTTAAAGTATTTTGTCGACATTCTCCAGATGTTATTTTCACCATGCACGGTTTCGATTGGCATGCTTGTGTTAAAGTAATTCAATACGCACAGGGTGGTAAGTGTTCGATTCCTGACAATATACATCCACATTTTGAAACGTTAGTTCCCCAATACACAGTATAGGCTATTGCATCTTTTTCTGTACTGATTTTTAGTGGTCTACGAGATCACTTGACACAGACGATGAACCCTTGATTTTCATTCTCAAATTAAGTATTCTAACATCATAAGATCCATTATAACAAAGAGCACTCCTGACTAAGATTCATCCCGACTAACACCCATCATGAATAAGACTTATAATGACTAAGATCATCCCGACTGAAACACACACTGACTAAGACTCAACCTGACTAAGACTCAACCTGACTAAGACTCAACCTGACTAAGACTCATCCTGACTAAGACTCATCCTGACTAAGACACCCCCGACTAAAACACACACTGACTAAGATTCGACCTGACTATGACCATCCTAACTAAGACAATGCTAAGTAATCGTGACTAAGACACACACTGACTAAGACTCATCCCAACTAACACCCATCCTGAATAAGACTCATCCCGACTAACACCCATCCTGAATAACACTCATCCTAAGACTAGCCTGACTAAAAAACACACTGACTAACACTCAACCTGACTAAGACTCATCCTGACTAAGACACACGCTGACTAAGACTCATCCTGACTAAGACTCAACCTGACTATGACCATCCTAACTAATCATGACAAAGACACACACTGACTAAGACACACCCTGACTACGACCCATCCTGAAAAAGACTCATCCTAACTAAGACCATCCTGACTAAAACACACAGTGACTAAGACTCAACCTGACTAAGACCCATCCTGAATAAGACTCAACCTGACTAAGACCCATCCTGAATAAGACATCCTGACTAAGATCATCCTGACTAATCGTGACTAAGACACACCCTGACTAAGACTCATCCCGACTAACACTATCCTAAATAAAACTTATCCTGACTAAGACCATCCTGACTAAGACCATCCTAACTAATCATGACTAAAACACACCATAAAACTCATCCCGACTAACACCCATCCTGACTAAGACTCATCCTGACTAAGAGCCATCCTGACTAAGACCATCCTAACTAATTGTGACTAAGACACACCCTAAGACTCATTCCGACTAACACCCATCCTGAATAAGACTCATCCTTACTAAGACCCATCCTGACTAAGACCCATCCTGACTAAGACCCATCCTGACTAAGACTCATCCATAAGATTCTTCCTATGATCCATTCTGACCGAGACCAGTCCTGACGAAGATCCATCTTGATTAAGATTCATTCTAAGATCTATTTAGATCTATTTCTAAGATATACACTGGCTAAAATCCAACCTGATTATGAGTAATTTTAAGATCTATTCTGAAATACATCCGGACCAACAACCATCCAGATTAAAATCTATTTTAAGATCTATTCTGTGATCTATCTTGATTACAATTCATCTTGACCAAGATCCGTTCTAAGGTCTAGCTTGACCAAGATCCATTCTGACTAAGATCTATCTTGTCCAAGATCCATTCTGACTAAGATCTATCTTGACCAAGATCCATTCTGACTAAGGTCTAGCTTGACCAAGATCCATTCTGACTAAGGTCTAGCTTGACCAAGATCCATTCTGACTAAGGTCTATCTTGACCAAGATCCATTTTGACTAAGATTTATCTTGACCAAGATCCATTCTGACTAAGATCTATCTTGACCAAGATCCATTCTGACTAAGATCTATCTTGACCAAGATCCATTCTGACTAAGCTCTATTTTGACCAAGATCCATTCTGACTAAGATCTATCTTGACCAAGATCCATTCTGACTAAGATCTAGCTTGACCAAGATCCATTCTGACTAAGCTCTATTTTGACCAAGATCCATTCTGACTAAGATCTATCTTGACCAAGATCCATTCTGACTAAGATCTATCTTGACCAAGATCCATTCTGACTAAGATCTATCTTGACCAAGATCCATTCTGACTAAGATCTATCTTGACCAAGATCCATTCTGACTAAGATCTATCTTGACCAAGATCCATTCTGACTAAGATCTATCTTGACCAAGATCCATTCTGACTAAGATCTATCTTGACCAAGATCCATTCTGACTAAGATCTATCTTGACCAAGATCCATTCTGACTAAGGTCTATCTTGACCAAGATCCATTCTGACTAAGATCTATCTTGACCAAGATCCATTCTGACTAAGATCTATCTTGACCAAGATCCATTCTGACTAAGATCTATCTTGACCAAGATCCATTCTGACTAAGATCTATCTTGACCAAGATCCATTCTGACTAAGATCTATCTTGACCAAGATCCATTCTGACTAAGATCTATCTTGACCAAGATCCATTCTGACTAAGATCTATCTTGACCAAGATCCATACTTGCTGACCCATTTTAAGATTTACTATGTGATCTATCCTGACTAACATCAATACTGACTAAGATCCATCCTAACCAAGATGCATCCTCATTTAGATCCATTTTAAGATCTATCCTGATTAAGATACACTCTGACTAATATCCAAAGATTCATCCTGAGTAGGGCTGGTACTCATTAAAATTTTATTGTTCGTTTAATCGGACAAAATTGTATCGATTAATCGATTATTGTCGATTAATTATAACGCATATATATATCCAACTATCTGTATCTGATCTGCAACAATCTATGACTTCACAGTTCACACAAAAATGTTGCAACAATCTATGACTTAATTTCACAGTTCACACAAAAATGTTGCAACAATCTATGACTTAACTTCACAGTTCACACAAAAATGTTGCAACAATCTATGACTTAACTTCACAGTTCACACAAAAATGTTGCAACAATCTATGACTTAACTTCACAGTTCACACAAAAATGTTGCAACAATCTATGACTTAACTTCACAGTTCACACAAAAATGTTGCAACAATCTATGACTTAACTTCACAGTTCACACAAAAATGTTGCAACAATCTATGACTTAACTTCACAGTTCACACAAAAATGTTGCAACAATCTATGACTTAACTTCACAGTTCACACAAAAATCTTGTAAATTCAAACTGTAGCACTGACGAAAGTGATTTTTCTAAAACTTAAAAAAAATGTAGAGAGTTAGTTTAATTATAAAACTTATACAGTATACTGACTGTCAGTCACTTTATAGTAAGCATCACTTTAGCCAGTCACGCAGACAAACCAAAATTTTATACTGTAGCCATTTTTGTTTACGTCTGCACGTCTAATAAAATAATAATAATAGACGGAAAAGTAAGTAACAAAGAAATAAAAATTATTAAGAAACTGAAAAGAAAATATTAAAAATAATTTCTTAAATTTTAATGGATCAAATTAATTTTAATAGATTAAAATTTTAAACGATTATCGATTAATCGTTAATTACCGCAACCTTAATCTTGAGTAAACCATAAATTACAGCAAATTTATTTTAGTTTGGACATATAAAAATACATACTTGTTTAGAAAATTAAACATGGAGGGGAAGAGAACAATAGACCGTACAAGACGTGGATGGATGCCAAAGACTTTTTCAACATTAAACTGGAAGAAGCAAGACGGACGTGCTCAGAATCGAGAAGCAATTCTTTTTTTAGAAGGAACAGAACATTCCATCTTCACAATCGTCTTTTATATTAAAAAAAAAACAATTGCAGGTATTTCTATACTTTGCAACTAATTCAAGCCCCTTCAAGCCCTACTGTCGTACGTTCAATATCCACTCAAGCCCTACTGCCATACTTGTATGCCCCTTCAAATCCTACTGTCATACTTTCAATCCCCTTCAAGCCCTACTGTCGTACGTTCAATATCCACTCAAGCCCTACTGCCATACTTGTATGCCCCTTCAAATCCTACTGTCATACTTTCAATCCCCTTGTCATACTTTCAAGAAACTTGAATACTCTCAAGTTTCGTCAAACCCTACTGTTATACTTTCAAGCTCCCTCAATTCCTACTGTCATACTTTCAAGCCACCTCAAGCCCTACTGCACTACATTCAAGCCACCTCCTGCCCTATTTTAATGGTCTCAAGTCCCGTCAAACTCTTTGTCATTCTTTCACACCCCCTCCCCCGGGATACACACTACTGCCATTCCTTGAACCCCAGTCAGACACTATTCTCATTCGTTCAAACCTCCTCAAACCTTACTTCTTCTACTCTCAAGCTCTTTCAAATCCTACTGCCATACTTTCAAGCACATGAATCCCTGCTGTCATACTTTCAAGCCTCTTAATTCTTACTGACATACATTCAAGCCCCCACCTCCACCCCTACTTTCATAATCTCAAGCCCCCATTAAATTCTGCTGTCATTATTTCAAACTCCCTCAAAACCTTATTGTTCATCATTCAAGCCCGGTCAGACTTTACTATCATTGTTTCAAATTTCCTGAAACTCTACTTCCATACACTTTAGCCGATTCTTCTTCTTCTGCGTTCATTCTCAAACTCCAACTGGATCTAGCTGGATCATGGTCCTGCTAGATTCCCAGCAGGATGTAGTCCAGAAAATGGAAATGCGTTGTGTCGCCGTTTTATTTGCGCCAATGGCCCGACACATCCGTCTTCGGCGGGGGCCGATTCAAACCCATCTGTCATACTCTCAAGTCCCGTCAAACCCTTCTGTCATACTCTCAAGTCCCTTCAAACTCTACTGCCATACTTTCAAGCCCCCCCCCTCTACCCTTACTGCCATACATTTAACCTCCCTCAAGCCCTACTGTCATAATCTCAAGCCCCGTTAAACCTTACTGTCATGCCTTCAAGCCTCGTCAAACTCTACTCTCTTTCAGTATGAATGACAGTAGTCATTCTTTCAAACTTCCTCAAATCCTACTTCCATACTCTCAAGCCCCATCTAACTCTACTGCCATACTTTCAACTCATCTCAACCCTTATTTCCATACTTTCAAAATCCCCCCTCCCCCCCCACCCAACATAAAACGCTAGTTTTATTTCCTATGCACCCTGCTTGCTAGTCCAACCGTAATCTTAACCATTAATTACTCCGCCACTATTATTGAAACCGTGGCTGCAATAGTTGCGCCTTTCTATCAACTTTGTTAGGAGATGCCCTTGACTTTTCATCAGTATGTAATGTCTTAACTAATAACTGAATATTTCATAACAACTTTAACAGGAACATATTTAGTCTTTATGACTCATCCAGGGCCGGTTTTAGATTTGATAGGGTCCTAAGCTATTTGAGATATGAGGCCCTAAGTTATTTGAGATATGAGGCCCTAAGCTATTTGAGATATGAGGACCTAAATCATTTATGATATGAGGCCCTAAGTTATTTGAGATATGAGGCCCTAAGCTATTTGAGATATGAGACCCTAAGCTATTTGAGATATGGGACCCCTTAACGATTAAGAATATATAGTGTACTAAAAATTTTAGGGGCCCCCAAATAAGTGGGGGCCCTAAGCTATAGCTTGTTTAGCTTATAGGTAAATCCGGCACTGCTTACATCATTTGAGAGAATATAATTCTTAATTTACACCAAAGATGCCATATCGTAGTCTCTCACATATATTTTCATACATTTCGCCATATTTCAAGCAATACAGTAAATTAACATATCGCAAATACACAACTATTCGCTAATTGCTATGAAAAAAATCCGCCAAAAGTTATAATTCTTCACACCAATATATTTATCATTAATTTATTCATTTCTAATTTCGTGAGCTTTTCCCTCCTCGTTTTTAACGTGTGCATAGAGCACACTTTCGAACATAAACCCTCTTCTGAGCATGTCATTATTATTCTTGCATCACATCCGTCAACGTCACTTCCTGAAAACCTTCCTATCGTCAAATATGGCCTTTATAGATTATAGAACGCCTTCATCTTCTAACCTCTAAAAAAATTCAGCTACAACACGCTATGAGCGTATCAGAAAAAATGATCGCACTATATTTAGTATTATCAAAGACCCTTCTGACAGATGACACTAGCGATAAGTGTAGTTGATAGACTCTCATCTTCCATCATTTAGTTCAGAGTTCGCGTCTGTATTCATAAATAACAGCTCCGGTTTCCTAGCTAGATGACCTCTTGATGCTTGCAGACACGAAAGTTGGAGCCAAAATCTTGCATTCAAATCCAACTTGTTTTTTCCTCATCAAGTCTTATAAATTTTATGCGCCTGCGCGCAACTTTGAGAAAAATTCAACATTTAAGATGACATGCTAGATGTGATAGACTTATAAAGAAAAGATTTGGCTGTCATACATAGAGGAGCGTGGTAGCCTAGTGAATAGTGAGCTTGCTTGCTATCATCTGGTTACAGCGTTCCAGGTTCGAAACCACGTCCGGACATTTTTTAAAAATCCGGGTTGTGATTAAAAAACAGCAAGGAAGGGAACTGGCCACCCCACCTAATAGTTGCTGCGGCTTAGTACATGAAAAGTTATCTTCATCCCCGACGGCAGATGCCATGGGACCTACCTTTACCTTACATTACGTCTATATATTTTTCTATTAATTATAACTTCTCTCCCCCTCCCTTTCAGATTTTTAAACGCTGCCAAGAATTCTGGCTTTCCTTCCTTCATTATGTCCAAAAACATTTTCCCCTCCCCCTCTTTCAGTCCACAACTGTCCATTTTTATGTCCCCTCTCTAACTGTTAGCGTAAGTTATGGACACTCTCGTGCCCCCTCCCTAAAATCCCCATTAAGGAATAACTACAAATTTATTCTACTACTAGTTCATACTAAGTGCAACAAACATAAGGTCACGACGCATACGTCAACACACTGTGTAAGTAATATTGAATGTTTTTCTTTTGAACACCAGATTATCGCTAGTGATTAGCGATAAAGATCTTGTTTCCTGTGTAGTCTATTTCATTCTAAAAAAAATCTCCAACTCACAGTGGTATCTCAAGCACTACCTCTCCAATTAAGAATTTACAAATAAAACGTAAACATGACCTAGATGGCCCATTTTTGTGAGATCTGTTGGTCGGCCTTGGCTATTTTTGGCATTCTACTTCAAGTATATAAATAGTGACCAACGGGAAACACGAGAATAATCAAAACCATCACGAATCGGGTCCTGTTGATATGTCCTATTAGTACTGTGAGTCACCGTAAAACTCCGACAAAACTTGTGTTCTACGTAAGTACTATTGTTATACCATGTTACAGAAGTCAAACATATTATCGATTCTGGACCTGTATACGTCTCTATTTTATTTCTCATGTACAAAATAGTTCTAAATGAGATTAAAAGGATTCCCCGTAGTCGTAACCTTCGATAACAGTTACCATGTTGTTCTGACAGGCCGACGTTGTGCTTGAACTAATTACGGTCACGGCGTGGATGGGCGGAACAATAAAGAAACATGTCGCAAGGGTCAGAGTTGTGCCCTGATGTCGACGTTTGTTTCGGCAGCATTAGGCTTGAAACACCATCGAGTCGAATGGCTGCTGGAACAGAGGACGGAGCACTTATGGGAATGCCCCACGTGCTGTGAGGCCAGTTTCTAATCAAGAGTAAAAGGATTCGCCTGAAACATTTGTATTTGAATACCTGTGTCTGCAGTAAGATCGATCATAGAAATACCTGCACAAAATTAGAGACATCAAATTCAGCCACTTTGACCACGAAGTCCGCATGACCTCGTGGTTTAAACACATTATTATACGCCGAATACGGATGTGTCAGGCCATTGGCCAAATAAAACGGCGACACAACGCATTTCCATTCTCTGGACTACATCGTGCTGGAAATCTAATAGGACCATAGTCCTGCTACAAGAGAGATCCAGCGGGAGTTTGAGAATGAACGCAGAAGAAGAAGAAGAAGAACACATTATTAACAGAGACAGAATGAGAGAAAGCAACACAGAACAGACATGGATGCCAGGAGAATAGTAAATACAGGAGGACACTTTATTGTAGTGAAAACATATTTGCTTCAATGACAGTCAAGTAAACACAAAATAGAAATACATATATCGATGCTGTTGTATGGTCAGTAAAACTCGGACAGCGACGCAGTGTGCACTCACAACACCTAGAACACGTAGATCACTTAGAACATTCAGAACACTAGAACACTTAGAAAACTAAGAACACTTTCAACACTCAGAACACTTTGAGCACAGCTGGTGTGATAATCTTAATGATGACGGTAATCGTAGTAATAACAATGATGATGATGTTTAATCATGATGATTATATGTTTAATCATGATGATTATATGTTTAATCATGATGATTATATGTTTAATCATGATGATTATATGTTTAATCATGATGATTATATGTTTAATCATGATGATTATATGTTTAATAATGATTATAAAAACCTGTCAGATTGTCATGCTGTATTTTTCCCGTTAGGGTGTTAAAGGGAGTGTTCGAGTGGCTTGTGTAATAAACGCCGCATACTATATCCAAACATAGGTTTACAGCAGCTTTCATCACAGGGGGAGGGGAGATATTGTGGGGCAGAGAACCCCCAAACTATTCCTCCTTATTAGCATTTTAGGACTTACATGACTGATGATAATATCACAATTATTTGCTCTCCTGACAGGCAAACGGTAATATATTAGTGTTCTTGCATCATAAGTAACCATCCATCTTTTTAAGACTTCTTTGGTGGTACCACGAATGATTCGTTTCTCTCGATCTACTCGAAAGTAGCACCAAAACACACAGATGTCTACAATTTGCAGACTTCATCCACACACATCAAGATCAATGGTTCTTAAACTGTCGCTGTTCCCTAGGGGGGCGTGAGATTATCACAGAGGGGACGAGAAACGATATTGGAATTTAGCACATTAAATGCGTGATATATTTTCAGTTAGAAATGTAAACGTAATGGAAAAGGTATATTTAAGAACAAGCACACAAAAAATAATGCCTACTGTTGAAAATAAATAATGTCTAACACTACAGTTAATTTGACTATGTCCTTATGAAGATCTCGTACTGGCTAAACGAGTGAAATCATTTTTAAGCTACTCCAGGCGAATGGTCTTTGGCTTGCAGTTTTAAGTTACTCCACGGCGAATGGGCTTTGGCTTGCAGTTTTAAGCTACTCCACGGCGAATGACCTTTGGCTTGTAGTTTTAAGATACTCCATGGCGAATGGTCTTTGGCTTGCAGTTTTAAGATACTCCACGGCGAATGGTCTTTGGCTAGCAGTTTTAAGCTACTCCACGGCGAATAAACTTTGGCTTGCAGTTTTACGCTACTCCATGGCGAATGGTCTTTGGCTTGCAGTTTTCCGGAATTATGATATGGTTGAAAAGTGGGGTGGGATTAAATTGAGGTATAAAAGTTGGGGGAAGGTCTTTGCAAAATATCTAAGGAAGGTGTCAGTTTGCAAAGTTTGGGAGCCACTGTTCTAGATATACAAAATCCACCGAAGACAGATGTGTCGGGTCATTGGCGCAAATAAAACGGCGACACAAATCATTTCCATTCTCTGGACTACATCGTGCAGGAAATCTAGTATGGCTATTGTTCTTCTAGAAGGGGGATCCAGCGGGAGTATGAGAATGAACGCAGAAGAAGAAATGCAAAAAAGACATTTTATCGATTCACAAAAAGTGTCTGTTATTAACAAACTGGTTTCATGAGTTCCTGTCCTTGATCAAATTTTCCCCAGTATAGCTGGATAATATGTGATTCCCTCATATAACCAGCCATTCGAAATCGTCTTGCATGCTGATTTCACTTATCTTGGTTTATCTAATCTTTTCCTTGCTTTTCATTGGCTCACGTCATAAAAGTATACGAACATCTGTAAGTGTGTAGTTGCATCAGACAATATTAGTGGCGCTGTGTGAGATCAGCATACTGGTCTATTCTAGAGAAGACCCTAGTATTTATTGTATGAGATATATAGGGAGCCGTGGCTGTGTAATGTTAAATCATTCGCCTACCGACCAGCAAACCTGTGTTTCAAATCCACTCGTTTTTCGTGGCTTTAAACAAAAGTTACTCCTGTGGTTGAGCCATTCAACAGGAAGTTGGGTACCTGGGCTCATGCTCTGGGAAGGTTAAGGAATGACGAAATCACTACTGCGCAAATGCTGTAATCGACGTTAGTCTGGTAGCTTCTGGTCAACCACTGAGTCGGCCGCTTATCCCCCATGGGACATCATGTGTTATGACGATGATTCAAAATTCGTATTACATTTGCTTGTTTTGGTATATCAAGTTAAAAATGAGAATAGAATTATAAAATGCTACATCTATTCTATATTCATGCTCAGAAACATGGACACTAAATAAACAATTAGAAGACAAAATTGATGCCTTTGAGATGTGGGTATATAGAAGAATAGGGAGAACATCATGGAAAGAGAAGAAAACAAATAAAGAGATACTAAAACACTTAATATGGAGAAGGAACTAATAAGAGAAATAAAGATCAGCCAAATAAAATACTTTGGACACATTAAAAGACATGACACCTTATTGAAGACCTTACTTGAGGGTAAAGTCAAAGGAAGCAAGCAAGAGGTAGGCAGATATACAAGTGGGAGAGTAACATCACACGATTGACAGGTTACAGTCTAGCAGAGTGCACCACCAATACAAGAGACAGGAGATGTTGGAGATACGTTGCAGCCAACCTTCGTTGCGGAGACGGCACTTAATGATGATGATGATATCTTGTCAATGGGGGTTCATAAACCGACTGTTTTTGTGACGCTGTAACGATACCTTGTTTATTTAAATGCCCCTGCTTCATCTCAAAGTTAATCATTGATGTTTACGATGTATATACCAGATTTAGAAGATCTAGAAAACTTTCCAAAATATCTTATATAGCATTTGACTTGAATTTACACGTTTCTGACAACAGGATAACTACTCAACACCTCTCAATTAAAATAATCAGCTCTCGTCTGAAACTAACTCACGAACACGGCCAGGTAGGACTGAATAAGCCAAATTAAAAACCAATAATCGTTAATGAAAAAAGCCCCTAGCTTTGCTCGGCCACACATTGTGCTAGCAGGATGTTCAGAAAATTAACTCGCACACTCCAAGGGATAAAAGGGATTAATTCTGTTTATTTTGGATATTAGAACCGGATTTGACAGCTTGTCATCCCGTGGTATTAGGAGAAGGTTGAATGATGTGGAATGTCAGGTAATTCGGATTGGCACCTGGTATATTTTATATTTGTAAGAAATATATCTATGTGCTGAATGAATCCATGTATCAAGTTCATAAAACCCAACGATATCATTATTTGCGGTGTATACTCTTTTCAAATGCATTGAAAACATTTCTTTAAATACAGTCAGTGTTAGAAATGACCGAATGTGCTAAAATGAAGGGGATTCAGAAAGACGTGGCAAATACGAGTATAAACTTTTCAATACGTTCAATGTTAGCAATAGTAAGCACGAAATACTTGCAATTGAAAACATAACACGGGGCGATGCTTTTGCTAAAGAGCCTTCATGAGTTCGGAATATAGCGGACAACGATTAATCTACATTGTAACACACGTGCAGTACACTGAGCAACGACCGTTAGAAAAATACGCGGAGGATAGAAGAGACGGAGAAACATTAGAGAACAGAGTAACAGTCCGCCCGTTTGTTGTCAGGATCGAAAGGGGAGCAAAGAATAGCACCGCTGTTTACCTTCAATGCATATCGTGCGAGACGACTAATGAGTTTATGGGATGGAGATGGCTGTCCAATCCCATATAGGGTCAGTGACACCAAAGCCATGCTGAAGTCGGATGTGTCAGGCCGAAATGCGCAGATATCGCAGCAATGCTGTAAACCATGACACAACGCATTCCGTTCTCCGGACTACATCCTGCTAATCTGCAGGAGTTTAAGAATGAACGCAGAAGAAGAAGAAGAAGAGTAACAGTTAGATATTAGATCATAGTCTATAAAATATGACATAAGATAGATGATAGGTAGATGTTAGATAATAGCTTATCATCTGTGACATGATGGAAGATAGGTAGATGTTAGATAATAGCTTATCAACTGTGACATGATGGACGATTAGTAGATGTCAGATAATAGCTTATCAACTGTGACATGATGGACGATTAGTAGATGTCAAATAATAGCTTATCAACTGTAACATAATGGACGATTGGTAGATGTTAGATAATAGCTTATCAACTGTGACATGATGGAAGATAGGTAGATGTCAGATAATAGCTTATCAACTGTGACATGATGGAAGATAGGTAGATGTTAAAGCATAATCTATCAAATATGACAAAAGATGGATGGTAGGTAGATCCTGGTCAATGAAAAAATGTTAAGACAAGGAAGAAAAACGGAAAATTACAATAAGATATCACTCTGAAATAAGGACTTCAATAGTTGAAGTAACAGAACGCAAGTGAAAAAAAGTAAGACAGTTAAGAAATGATGTATGAGGATGCAGTAATCCCTTAGCCGTAACAGTTAGCTCTTGAAAACCAATTGTCTTTATGAAGAAAATAACAACCACAGGTCCTTCTCAATTGAGTAACCAAGACGACACAAAGACTCGTATAAGGCTTGTTGTCTCAAAGGCGTACCTGTATACATTATGGAGGTTTATGTGTGCATATTTAGTCTTAGAAGGGAGGCATTTCAGTGCGGAATTTTTCCCAGGATAATCACGTCCTTCCAGGAGCGCAGCATACACCTTGAGCCAACTAGACCATCATTCATCTGTCAGAACTCTTCACCTATTTTCTGTGACGGCACATATAGTATTCCCAGACACTTAGTAGTCTGCCATAAAAAGGCAAAAGTGCAATCTCCTCAGGCCGGCATCTCTTCGTCATCAATTTAGATTATTTGATAAAAGACTAAGAAATCGAGACATGAAATAACAATTATGATTTTTTTATACGTGACAATTTGTCAGTATCACCTCCAACTTTCCATAGTCGCCTCCGACAATCTGTCTGTAAAGAAGAAGCGTTAGCTCAGTGGTTAGCGCACTGGCTCCCAGGTCAACCCAGCCTTAAATGGGTACCGGATTAATCCGGGAAGTAAAGACTGCGAGGGAGAGGAGATGGCTACCGCCCTCATTTGCAGAGCCTGTGAAATGTGAGATCGCTAACATCTCACACCCCTACGGCATTAATAAATGCTATGGGTTACTTTACTTTTTACTTACTGTAAAGAAAATGAGTGACCCTATTCTTTGCCCTGAACTAGAAGACCTGGCCTCATTTACCATATAGACATCATGTGATAAGCAGAGATTCACTCGGTCAATCACTCTATGTGCAGAGAGAGCCCATATATCCTTACAATGTGTCGCCCGTACCGCAGTATCACATAACTCTATCAAAACTGTATCACGTAGTACATCTTCCCAGCCTAGAAATTATGATTATAAATCTTATCTTACATAAATGAAGACCATTTTTCTTGGCTCTTGAAATTATTCAGCTGAAAAGTATCCCTCCATTTGGCCAACATTCTGCAATTCTTCCACAAATCTAAAATAACGGTATATTTTTCTTTTCTAGACAAAATTAGACGAATGTCGCGTTGACACATCGAATTATAATCATGAATATTGTAATTTAGATTGCTGTAATTTTAGTTATATCGTTTAATACAGTTATTCTCTTAATGAGAAATGCAGTTTTCCTTGCATATCTGTGGCAAAGGGACGTAATTTCTAAAACCAACAAACCAGGAGAACATTACAAAAGCAGGGTCATTTATTTGTTTAACTAATGAGGGGCGGTAAGTCTTCGTTCCGAGCATGGTGTCCTTGATTGGTTCATTTGTTCTAGAGCCGGAGTCAAGAAAGGGGGAGTTGCTCAAATAAGGAATAAGAAGATAATAACAGAGATCATAATATCAGAATGTTCTTGAATGGTTCTACAAAAAAAGCACATGTTCTTCAACATGTTCTTTTTCTAGTCACGACACCATTTTGTAGAAATATATATCACATAACTATTTTATAGAAGTAAAATAACCCGCAGCGACCTTATTTTATAAAGTGACCCGCCGCGACCCTATTTTATAAAGTGACCCACAGCAACCCTATTTCATAAAGTGATACACAGCGACCCTATTTTATAAAGTGACATATTGTGACCCTATTTTATAAAGTGACCCGACGCGACCCTATTTCATAAAGTGAAATGCAGCGACCCTATTTTATAAAGTGACCCGCAGCGACCCTATTTTATAAAGTGACCCGCAGCGACTCTATTTTATAAAGTGATCCATAGTGACCCTATTTTATAAAGTGACCCGCAGCGACTCTATTTTATAAAGTGATCCATAGTGACCCTATTTTATAAAGTGACCCGCAGCGACTCTATTTTATAAAGTGATCCATAGTGACCTTATTTTATAAAGTGACCCGCCGCGACCCTATTTTATAAAGTGACCCACAGCGACCCTATTTCATAAAGTGATACACAGCGACCCTATTTTATAAAGTGACATATTGTGACCCTATTTTATAAAGTGACCCGACGCGACCCTATTTCATAAAGTGAAATGCAGCGACCCTATTTTATAAAGTGACCCGCAGCGACCCTATTTTATAAAGTGACCCGCAGCGACTCTATTTTATAAAGTGACCCGCAGCGACTCTATTTTATAAAGTGATCCATAGTGACCCTATTTTATAAAGTGACCCATAGTGACCCTATTTTATAAAGTGATCCATAGTGACCCTATTTTATAAAGTGACCCGCAGCGACTCTATTTTATAAAGTGATCCATAGTGACCCTATTTTATAAAGTGACCCGCAGCGACTCTATTTTATAAAGTGATCCATAGTGACCCTATTTTATAAAGTGACCCGCAGCGACTCTATTTTATAAAGTGATCCATAGTGACCCTATTTTATAAAGTGACCCGCAGCGACTCTATTTTATAAAGTGATCCATAGTGACCTTATTTTATAAAGTGACCCGCCGCGACCCTATTTTATAAAGTGACCCACAGCGACCCTATTTCATAAAGTGATACACAGCGACCCTATTTTATAAAGTGACATATTGTGACCCTATTTTATAAAGTGACCCGACGCGACCCTATTTCATAAAGTGAAATGCAGCGACCCTATTTTATAAAGTGACCCGCAGCGACCCTATGTTATAAAGTGACCCGCAGCGACCCTATTTTATAAAGTGACCCGCAGCGACTCTATTTTATAAAGTGATCCATAGTGACCCTATTTTATAAAGTGACCCGCAGCGACTCTATTTTATAAAGTGATCCATAGTGACCCTATTTTATAAAGTGACCCGCAGCGACCCTATTTTATAGTGACCAGCAGCGACCCTAAGTACTTCTGATGTTCGTTGTGCGACTGTGAACTATAAGAGACTGGTCCCATCTGAAACATTAACTAAGTCTTAACTTCTCTAATAGAAAAGAAACTGTATTGCACAAAGATATCTTTAATAACAACTTTCTTTCGTGGACATAAATTACGTGAGGACAATCTATGTTATGACATATAACACATTCTTCCCAGTCTTTATACTCACATGACAGGAGGCAGTTGATTCCCTGGCTATAGGCTGTCTATTGTTTTTAACATCAAATCAAGGCAGCTAATTATCACTAGAAAAATATAGTTAAAAAATTGATTCACAGTTACTATAAACCTATCCTTAAAGTCAATAGTTCGCAGTTGTCAATGTTAATTATATGAATGGTCCGGCTATCCCAATAGGATTGAAAATAAACTTCTGGTGGCATTGATAACGTAGTGTTCACTGTTCATAAATTTGGCGCATCCATTGGCTAGTGAATTTACATAATTTAACTCGCGTTGTGATTTTGATAACATAGTGTTCTCAGTTTATTCACTAAACCTCCCCATTGGCTTGAAAGCAGACATCTCGCACTCCCGAAGACCATTGCTCCCAAGGTAACATTGACTGGTTGGGTCTTCAAGAAAAGACCGCAGGTTCATGCACATTAACGGCCTCCGACTGGTTATATCCCGAAACAGACTCGAAAATTGTGTAGTCCTTCATACAGGTTCACTCAATAAATAAGACTTCAAAATGACAGGAACTCTTATAAGGCTTCGTAAAAATACATAGCAATTTCAATCTACAAAGCTTCAAAAAACTTCTATGCAAATTTAGCTCTCCTTTTAGTTAATGCAAAGACACCAATTGCATCATTCTATAACACTGAATGAGTAATCACATTGGAGAGATCTAACAACCTCTGTGAAACTTAACTAATGACTAAACGAACTCTTCGGTGGTAAATAATACACAAAATATTTCCAGTTCTGTTGCATTGAGTGAGCATACGACGAAGTTTGAAAATATAGCTTCTCACTTTCCCTACCTCTATTCTAAGACGAATATTTCGTAGGAGAGATTCTCTCAAATTTCAACACTCTGTTTGACCTTTTCTCTCTCAGAACAAATCATCAGATTATTTCATATTCTGGGGCAATTATATTCTTTCAGAAGCAATTTCATCAAAGGTGAACCATTCATGATGTCACTTTTGCGAGGATATACACAAATACCTGACTAATTTATTCAATTTATATGAACAGATTAATAACCTTTCTACTGCTGTTTTATTTCTAACATATAAGCCTTTATCACAACCTACTCCTACTCACTCCTAATTCTAATATTTATCTATAACACTGGAATTCACAATATTAACTCTAATACTTTACAATAACATAAGAGCTCCTAATAAATCCAACATGTGACGAATTCTCCCGACATTACATTATACTGCTTGCACAATCCTCTTGACAAAAGCTATAGAGTTCGAGGAATCATGTCTTGCATCATGGACAGTTCCCCGATTAATCCTTCGCTCCATGGCTGAGCTGCTATTTAGCGGCTAGTGAATGAACAACTCAAGAATTATTACAATCCGTTATGTTCACGTTTTTAAATATATTTTTGGATCTCAATCTTACTGAATTGTCATGTGTATTTACGCGTTTGTCCGCAAATATTTTCCAACTAATCTAGTTTTACTCTAGTTTGCGACACTCAATGTTGTCAACAGTCTTCTCCAAATATTCTACTCTACGCGCATCCTTTCTTAAACAAGCAGTTTTTGGCAATAGTTTACTCTCCCCTTCCATTCTCGTGTGTCGATCACGGCTGGTTCAATATCAACGCTTACTAACTCCGTCACTAACCCTGTCTCGTCAACACTTACTAACAGATAATTTCTGACGGTGTCTATTCTTTTCATCTTTACTTTTTAAAAGTAATATCTAAACAAAATAAAGGACATCTGATATTAGTATTATCTTTCGACAATGTTCATTGTTCGACTCCAGGCAAGCCCCACAGTCTATCACATAATTTTATTGGACATATTAAAGTATTATTTCTTGTACACATTAAAATGTCAAAGTCCACGCGATCTCAACATATTTTAAAAAAGGAGATTGAAAATTATTTTTTTTCACTATAACATAATTTACTATAATTTTAGTATGCGACATTTTAATGCGATGATTGAAATTGTAGGTCTTTAACAAGCTTAAAAATTCGCGGTTGAGTTGTAGTTAATATCAATCTCCTTCCATTCTCAACATTAAGTCGGCATCTTTCATTGGTTTAAAGCAAAGAATCGTTGAAAATGCACTCTCATTGAGATATGCTAAAGCCTATGGCAGTAAAACTCGAATGAAATTGGTTTAAAATCAGTATTTTTTATTTCGTTCACACATTCAGTCATCAAAAGCACAGAAAATTCTTCGAGACCCTACTTTTGGTTCAATGATTTGGGAACCTGTGTCTGATCACGGCTGATCTGCAGTAGAAGACCTCTGAATCAATTACGCTTTCATTTGTTATTTTTCTTGATTATTCCCGCGTTTTCCGTTGGTCAATATTTATATACTTAGAATCGCATGCCAAAAATAACAAAGACTACTCGAAGTATATATATAATAACTAATGTAAACATGACAATAATCGAAAACGTACCAAATGAAGGCCATTTACTTTTTGCAGTTATTCCTTATAGTACTGTCAAAATGTCACGGTCTGAGCTAATTCATAGTAACAGATTTGTTTGTGTTGACGTAGAAGACAATAGCGCTCTGACGAACGTCACAGTATCCCAAAGTAAACCGATTTATCTTTCCGATATAGTCAATCTACTGTGGGACCTCAATTAAAAGAATTTTTCTCAATTGTGAACTATATTCGCTCTCAATAATTAGGAAAATTAAAACATAGATTGAGCCAGCCCTGAAAGAGAAAACTAATAGATACACGATGACACATAAATCAGCACCGAAATGAACTGTCAGCCGCTACACTTTGATGGATTTATTTGATGGACTTCCCCGTTGTGCGCTAATAATAGCATACACTCTTACCACATAACTTATACTCTAAGCGCTATGGAATGTTCAATTATGTGATTAATTTAGTGTCTATTGCTTGTGTGCATTTCCATCTGTCGCGTCAGTATATCACTACTAGTAGTATGAAGGCATTGTACAGTCGACGCTTTGTACGGTACAAGAATGGATGAACAATGTCATATATATATATATATATATATATTTATATATATATATATATATATATATATGTATATATATATATAGTCAGACAGGCAGACAGACAGAATTACACAGATAGATAGATAGATAGATAGATAGATAGATAGATAGATAGATAGATAGATAGATAGATAGATAGATAGATAGATAGATAGATAGATAGATAGATAGATAGATAGATAGATAGATAGATAGATAGATAGATTCATTGATTGAGTGATTGATTGATTGATTGATTTATGATTGGCTGATCTATTCGCTAAACTCTATGTTGCCTTTCAGTGTCAGGGGTAGAAGAGTTTTCTGGAGATGGCCCTCGTGTGTGCTGAGTATATTGTGGAGTTTGTCGCCTCTTTTATTTCTGTGGTCCATCGTTTTCGTGGTCGGCCCATATGTCTGCTTTCACTGTATCTGTATAGCATAGCTTGCTGTTGTATGCTGTCTGATGGTAGTCTGCGGATCTGTGCTAACGATTTGATCTGTTGTCTCTTAATATATTCCAAGATTGTAGTGATACCGGTTCTTTGTCTAATGTCTTTATTTCTCATTCTGTCTTTTAACGATATTCCTAGAATTCTGTGCAAGCTGTCACAAGCTTACGTTTATCTTGTGCTGTCGTTGTCCATGTTTGGCTTTTGGTAACAGTGTTGGTATAATAATTGTTTTGAATAATGTTCTTTTGGTGTTTAAATCTACATTTTTGTTTCTGAAGATTGGTGACATTTGTTCTAGCATTTGGTATACTTTACTACATCTATTGTATATTTCTATGCTGCTCCTGCTGTCTGTTGTTATATTGCTTCCTAGGTATGTGAATTCTGTCACTTGTTTAAGTCTGTTGTTTCTAATATATATGTTAGTGTTTCTTTCTGTTCCCCTATCTTCATTACTTCGGTCTTCTCTTTATTTTATCTTCATGTTAAAGGTTTGGCATGTTTGATGTAAACTGTTTATTTGTCTTTGTAGTTGCTCTTCTGATGATGCTACTAGTACTTCGTCGTCTGGAAATAGCAATTCGTTTAAGCTATCCCTCAAATTATTTTCTTCCGTTGTCTTTGCTACTTTGCAAATGTGATCTATGTATGTTATGAACAATAGGGGGGATAGTATACATCCCTGTCTCACTCCCGAGTGAATTTGTAAATTATCCGATGTACCTGTGCTCGTTCTACTGCGCATTGACTATTGGCGTATATGCTCTGACATAGGCTTATTAGATGTTGGGGGACTCCGTATATCTGTAATAGTATCCATAGTTATGCTCTATACACTCTGTCAAAAGCTTTCTCTTGATCTACGAAAACCAGATATAAATCTTGGTTATGTTCTGTTACTCTTTCTGAAAGTTGTTTGAGGGCGAAGATTGCGTCTGTACAGCTTTTATCTTTTCTAAAGCCTAATTGTGTGTTGTTGAGCTGTGGTTCTATATATGCGCGCATCCCTCTCTCTAGTATCTTGCTAAAGATTTCTCCTATGTGACTCTAGAGTGATATGCCTCTATACTTTGTGCAGTCATTCTTACTGCCTTTTTTCTTCCAGATGGGAACAATAACCATTGTATTCCACTCCTGTGGTGTCTTTTGTGTCTTCCATATCACATTGAACAGATTGTGTAACCACTTTATACCTGTCCTTGTTAGCCTTTTTAATAGTTCTATAGGTATGCAGTCTATTCCTGGTGCTTTGTTATTTGGTGCATGTTTAACTGCGTCTTCAATTTCGGATTTCAGGATGTATGGCTCTAGGTCTTCTTCTATTGTTTTTATTGTTGTATTCACTTCTCCTTCCTTTAGGTTTAATAGTTGATTGAAGTAGTTTTTTCATCTGTCCATGATTTCTTGGTGCATATGTAGTGTGCTGATTGATTGATAGATCGATCAATTCGTTTCTGCTGATCAGTTATATATATATATATATATATATATATATATATATATATATATATATATATATATATATATCTTTATCGCCCAAGATGTCCGGCATGCACTGATTATGTTGATCCTTGCTCCAATTTCTGTCAGTTTTTCGCGGTGAATTTGACGTTTAATGCCTATCTACATTTTTTAGGTTATCAATCTATCTATTTCTCTGTCTATTTATTTTTTGAAAATATTATCTTTCTACGATCCTTCCAGGACAGATTTAGCACGGCCGAAAGATCTGGTCGTGTGATTATCATATCAGATGAAATACTGGCCATCGTGTTGCCGGAGTCCGAATTGGGTAGAATAAATATGGACACTGTTACTTTCTATGCACATTGTAGTCTTCTCCTTCTTCTGCATTCGTTCTCAAACTGCTGCAGATTAGCAGGATGCAGTCCGGAGAATGTAATGCATTGTGTCATGGTTTAACAGCATTGCTGCGATATCTGCGCCTTATGGCCTGACACATCCGACTTCAGCATAGCTTTGGGCACTGACCCTATATGGGATGGGACAGCCAACTCCATCCCATAACCTCCTTAGTCGCCTTTTACGGCATGCGTGGAAGGTAAACAGTGTTGCCATTCTTTGCTCCCCTTTCACCCGGTAACACACGGGCCCATTGTAGTCATAATTGAATAATAACTTGTACAGGATATTTCTTTTCAACCATTGTTTTAATTTCGAGGCTCCATTAATACCCTCAATCTTATAGTCGGTATATGTGGACAATCATTATTCAAGTTTCCATTGAGGCCAACTCCGTGAAGTTGAGATTAAACTTAGTCCAGCCAACAGATGCAGGAAACTAAGATTGTACTGGCCATTCTTGGCATCCCGGACTTCTTATCCGAAGTCAAATGTCTATTCTTATCTGAATTCGAATCTCTATTCTTGTCTGAAGTAAAATGTCTATTCTTATCCGAAGTAATATTTCTATTCTTATATGTAGTCAAATGGCTCTTCTTATCTGTAGAAAAATGTCTAATCTTATCTGAAGTAAAATGTCTACTCTAATCTAATGTAAAATGTCTATTCTTATTGATAGTCATTTGTTCTGTTGTTGTTTTTTTTTGGGCCGTTCTCAAACTCCCACTGGATCTCTCTAATATATGACAATTAATGTCGTGTAAACCGTAACGTATAATGTCATATATAAGCTGTGATATATAATGCCATATATCAAATGACATATATTGTCATATATCAACTATGGTATATAGATTCATATATCACCTATAACATATAATGTTATATCTCAACTATGACATATAATGTCTTGTATCACCTATGACATATAATGTCATATATTCACTATGGCATATAGAATCATATATCAACTATGGCATATAATTTCATATATCACTATAGCATAGAATGTCATATATCAACTATAAATTGTTAAATATTCTATATAAAACACTATCACGTATCAATCTTCCTAAACACAACATACCAGCAACGTAACACACAACATACCAGCAACGTAACACACAACATACCAGCAACGTAACACACAACATACCAGCAACGTAACACACAACACACCAGCAACTTAAACACAACAAAACACAACAAAATAGCAACGTAAAAAGTTATTCTCATGTTTCGTTTATAAATATTTGTGACACATATCATTATTTCCTTTTATCCTGACATATGTCTGTGTTGCCCAAGTCCTCCTATTCCCAGTAACGAGTTGTCTTCTATCACTGGTGTTTTATATTTATATCTTGATTACACATTGCCTCTGGAACATTTCCCAGTGGTATATGCCTCGTGCCTGACCGTAAAGTTCCATCTAAAAGAAATTAGAGAATAAATGAGTGATAGGTGAAAGTGCAGAAGTGCAGTGATGATCTTTCAAACGTCCAGATTTAGTTTCGGCCATCAGATATGACATCTGATTATAAAATTATTTTAAACAAAATCTTTATTACAGTTCCTCCATCTTTGATCTTCAAGGATTAAATAGTTTTGTATTATTTTTGTCCAAGGGCCATCTTGTAAAAAAAGTTGTTGATTGAAATATTGTATTTGGTTGTTTTTAGAAAAGTGAAACTACTTGAAAGAAGATTGATGATTTATTTTTTTTTAAATTATTCTAGAAATTTTTCATATATTCGTTAGTTTGGATTGTGTGTTTTCTTTCATTTGAGCAAGCTTGCCTGTAATTTTCTTGATTCTCATCACATCAAACATTGCGTGATTGCGTGCAGTGTTTGTACATCGTTTGTCGCTTTTTTTAAATGTGCCTCCCTCGTTTGTAGAACCTATTATATACGATCGTATTTCAGATCATTCCCTCTTCTGCGTATTCTTCCGTCCCTGCAAATCACGACCTCCTGTCGGGTGTGCGTGTGTGGAAGTGTATTGGAATGCAAAGTTGGTGGCTGGTGAGTTAGAAATTAAAGCCTCTGGCGAAACTTGCCAGTTTCATCCATGGTAGCTGTAAATATTTGATAACAAGAGTACCGCGAAAGACGTTATGATTTATGTGGTATTTATGTTATTGTTTGCCTTATGTTTTGTTTTAGATCAAAGGAACTACGAGCAATATTGCTATTGTTTCCTACTCTGACATAGAGATTTCTCTACAGAACGTTATTTAATACCCAGAATTCTCACCTCTAAAAAAGTGTACGATGCATTTGGACGAACCCTTATTCTGAAGGGACAAAGAACAGCTAGGTACAGGGCGCGTTCGTGGCTGCCAATGTACTAGGGTTCGAAACCCACCGCAGGCAAGCAATTAAGCATCGGGACTGTTCAGAAAACAATTGTAAATTATTAAATGTATTCATAATCCCTAGAAAATCTATTGATTATTTTATACAGTCAACAATTTCTGGACTGATGGCAACGACCTCAACAGGATACGATATTCAGAGGCTTCCCCACAATGAACGTTAGACTAAATGTGAATGTCGTCTACTGTTGAAAAATAAATGCCTCAAACAGGATTAAACTAGGTCTGCGTAGATGGCACCCACTAGCCTGGCAATTTCAGTCAACACGGCATACTTTTGCTTGGTGGTTGTTTTGAGAGGATAATTGGAGAACATCAGACCTTTCGCAAGCGACTTCATGTTATTATATCTTAGAGTAGTCCTTTTGCAGTAATATTTCTTTTCATTCTTTGTCGTGTATTTTTTGTTGATTTAGTCTTGCTTTGGGAACTCAAACTTTTTCTTCGTGTTATTAGATCTAAATTAACAGTATGTGTTAACATACCAGATCAAGTCCAATCTTCGTATCGACGTTTGGCTCGCTGTCATTGATTTCTTTTTAAAATATTCTCTTCGAGGGGTAAGTGAATTCTTTCAACTGTTTAAGCTGTTGGCCATTGATTAAAATAGTGGTATTTCTACCTTCTTTAGTGATTGTCATCCCCTCGGTCTTTACTCTTTGTCATATCTTTGAGTGTTCTTGTTCTGCCCTCGCTTCGAGGTCCTACCGGGTCGCAAAATATATCCCGAAGAATAGATTTCCTTTTTACATTTTCATTTGATAACTGGATTCTTTTTCCCAAACAAATTCTACTTCATTATTTGAAATTTTGATAACTGTTACATTCTTAAAAAAACGACATCAAAACTAAATCCAACAGTTCTTAGTTGGCTCTTTTGACACGCATGATAGATTACTTCGTTAATATATCCTGCTGTCATTTCGGGCTCCGGCAACACATAGTTATATCTAGTAATAAATATTTTGTATTTATTTTGTTGACCTTTCTTGTCCAACTGGCAGTGTCCTTTTATTAAATGCTAAACAATGAACAACATATTTTGTGTGTTCTAATCTTTTTGGTTGCGGATATTCTCCCCTTAGGAAGTTTCTTTAGGTGAAATGTGATTGTTTCTTGTGTTATATTGTTAATATATCGTTTTTCTAATTGACAACACTTTAATTTTCTTCTTTCGATTCATACTCGCTTTTGCCATGTGTTTCCGCAGCCCCAATATCATTGTGGTGGGTAAGCTCCGTGAATATTACTCTACCTACAGTCGGAAACATCACAGTAGCATTATCTTCATAATCATCATTGTTCCAGCTAGGCTCAGTTCTTTTTTGAGAGATTAAGTTCAGAGTTGGGTAACAACTCGAAACTTGAAATTGGTGGAGGCTGTAGCAACACAAAGCAAATATCAAAATAAACATAAATAGGTATAAATGTTAGCAATGTTAATCAGTAAAGTGAAATAGCAACGATACACAGTGACAGACACCGTTTCGACTAAGAAGTTTTCACCAGGACAAAAACAAAAAAAAGGAAATTAATATTACAGACTCATTTATAGAATCACTTTTTTCTCATTTTATCTCCCTTATCGTCTTCTTTTGCTCCTGTCTTACATTATGTTTCTCTATATATTATATTCATTTAAAAAAATATTTTTGGCTTGATGAAGACTTCTTATTCGTAACGTCGCCTATCACTGTGTCTCATTGCTATTTCGTTTTACTGATTAACATCAGATCGTCTTTGCTGATTCCGAATAAGGACTGCCTTGTATGTATTCATGTTACTCATTAGTGCTTTCTTTTCTTCTGTACGGTTGTGAGAGCTGGATACTCACTGCGGACATGGAGATACGATTACAGGCCTTCAAATACAAATGTTACAGGAGAATTCTACGAATTTCATAAAGAGAGCATAATTACACAAATGTATACATAAAAACTTAAATGGAAATATAAAAGGGTTCACAAAAATCGTTGTTTTCATTAATCAAACGTCGAAAACTTGCATGGTTTGCACATGTATGCTGACATGATTTCTTATCGAAAACAAAACTTCAAGGCACCATCGAGGGTGGAAGAAGCAAATAAAAGCAAGGACAGACAACATCGAGGGTGGAAGAAGCAAATAAAAGCATGGACAGACAACATCGAGGGTGGAAGAAGCAAATAAAAGCATGGACAGACAACATCGAGGGTGGAAGAAGCAAATAAAAGCATGGACAGACAACATCGAGGGTGGAAGAAGCAAATAAAAGCATGGATAGACAACATCGAGGGTGGAAGAAGCAAATAAAAGCATGGACAGACAACATCGAGGACTGGACAAGACGCTATTTTTTCTTACTTCTCGACATTGTTAAAGATAGAAATCTCCAGACGAATCTGTGTGCTGATTCATCCATTGTAGTACCACTCCGACGGGATTATAGATAGATAGATAGATAGATAGATAGATAGATAGATAGATAGATAGATAGATAGATAGATAGATAGATAGATAGATAGATAGATAGATGGATGGATGGATGGATGGATGGATGGATGGATGGATGGATGGATAAATGGATAGATAGATAGATAGATAGATAGATAGATAGATAGATAGATAGATAGATAGATAGATAGATAGATAGATAGATAGATAGATAGATAGATAGATAGATAGATAGATAGATAGATAGATAGATAGATAGATAGATAGATAGATAGATAGATAGATAGATAGATAGATAGATAGATAGAAAGATAGATAGATAGATAGATAGATAGATAGATAGATAGATAGATAGATAGATAGATAGATAGATAGATAGATAGATAGATAGATAGATAGATAGATAGATAGATAGATAGATAGATAGATAGATAGATAGATAGATAGATAGATAGATAGATAGATAGATAGATAGATAGATAGATAGATAGATAGATAGATAGATAGATAGATAGATAGATAGATAGATAGATAGATAGATAGATAGATAGATAGATAGATAGATAGATAGATAGATAGATAGATAGATAGATAGATAGATAGATAGATAGATAGATAGATAGATAGATAGATAGACAGACAGATAGATAGATAGAGATAGATAGATAGATAGATAGATAGATAGATAGATAGATAGATAGATAGATAGATAGATAGATAGATAGATAGATAGATAGATAGATAGATAGATAGATAGATAGATAGATAGATAGATAGATAGATAGATAGATAGATAGATAGATAGATAGATAGATATAGATAGATAGAGATAGATAGATAGATAGATAGATAGATAGATAGATAGATAGATAGATAGATAGATAGATAGATAGATAGATAGATAGATAGATAGATATATAGATAGATAGATAGATAGATAGATAGATAGATAGATAGATAGATAGATAGATAGATAGATAGATAGATAGATAGATAGATAGATAGATAGATAGATAGATAGATAGATAGATAGATAGATAGATAGATAGATAGATAGATAGATAGATAGATAGATAGATAGATAGATAGATAGATAGATAGATAGATAGATAGATAGATAGATAGATAGATAGATAGATAGATAGATAGATAGATAGATAGATAGATAGATAGATAGATAGATAGATAGATAGATAGATAGATAGATAGATAGATAGATAGATAGATAGATAGATAGATAGATAGATAGATAGATAGATAGATAGATAGATAGATAGATAGATAGATAGATAGATAGATAGATAGATAGATAGATAGATAGATAGATAGATAGATAGATAGATAGATAGATAGATAGATAGATAGATAGATAGATAGATAGATAGATAGATAGATAGATAGATAGATAGATAGATAGATAGATAGATAGATAGATAGATAGATAGATAGATAGATAGATAGATAGATAGATAGATAGATAGATAGATAGATAGATAGATAGATAGATAGATAGATAGATAGATAGATAGATAGATAGATAGATTCATATATATTGTTTTGGTAGAGGATGATATTGCTAGTACCATAAACAGCAGAAACGAAACCAAATAAGAAAGGGTTAACGTGTTGAAGTGCGTTAGATCCTAAACAATACTATAGATAAGAATTACTTATATATTGCTGAGACTGAAATGAAATGCAAAGAATCACAGTTACCTAATATACATGTCGTAGGAGGCGATTAATGGTGGATGGATGGATGGTTTGGGGTGGTGTTGGCTATGCCGTCTGATATAGGATATGTCACCCAGAAGTCAAGCTGCAGTTGGATCGCAGCTATTATGAAGGCCATATCACAACGAAATCTGTTATCTGGAATACTTCCAGCTACGATCTGAATTTTTTGCTTTGGGGTTGGGGTGGGGATAAAAAGAGACATACAAACAAAGAAAAACTAGAATGGATGGTATGACTGCTGGTAACAGGAGTAAGTACTGTTCAAGACGACGTTGGACACGAGACATTTCGAAGTATTTGGACATGTCCTTAGCTAAAGCGGGTCAACTTAAGAAGAATCATAAAGCTATCACGGGTTCTGTAAAGAATATTGCATTCTGGAAAGAATTTGTCACTTGAATGGTGATGTGGCTCCTCCTTCACGAGCGAAGATGAGCATACCATTAAAACAGGCCATGTGGTTGGTTTATTGGTTTATTGGTTGGTCAATTTGTTTATGTATTTTGTTTTGTTTATTTGCTTGTTTGTGAGTCCTCGGTTTTTATTTTTTAGGAATTCAATCAATATTTTGAAAAACATATTTCAGGGAGAATCAAATCAGATTTATAGACTAAACATATTTTCTTATTTTACTCTCATGAAGTTTCTTAACTAAATTTCGCTTGTGTTTTCTTACAGGACTTTTACGTTCGGAGAGCAATACAAAACCTTGTTAATTTAAAGAACCCCCGGGTGTTAGAACATTTACGGTGAGTTATCATGACTTGTGGTGTTCTGTGCCTATGTAGTATATACATCGCCACCAGCATTTTTATCATCTAATCAAAAGTCATGCAACATATACCTCGCAAATAAGTATCTCAGTAACACGTATCTCATTAAAAAAATATATCTCGACAAGACATATTTCTTCAAAAACTATCTCACTAACATCCATCTCATAAAGAACTCAGCAATATCGAGATATCAGTTTATATACTCACAACATATAGATAAAGGTGTCTGAAACAAAGACGTAACAACATCTAAATAACAGTTTCTAATACCCAGACATACCTATGAAATCTAGATAACATTTTCTGAAACACAGACGAAACAAAAATATATAAATAAACGTTTCTGACAGATAGACGTAACAACAAAATTTAGGTAGACATTTCTGACGCCCAAACGTATCAATGACATCTAGATAAAAGTTTCTGGTAAGCAATCATATAAATAACATCTAGATAACAGTTTCTGGCACTCAGCCATATAAATAACATCTAGATAACAGTTTCTGGTAATCAATGATATCAATAACATCTAGATAACAGTTTATGGTAATCAATCATAGCAATAACATCTAGATAACATTTTATGGTAAACAATCATAGCAATAACATCTAGATAACCGTTTCTGGCACTCAGCCATATAAATAACATCTAGATAACAGTTTCTGGTAATCAATGATATCAATAACATTTAGATAACAGTTTCTAGTAATCATCCATAACAATAACGTCAAGGTAACAGTTTCTGGTAATCAATCATATCAATAACATCTAGATAACAGTTTCTGGCACTCAGACATATAAATCTTCTTCTTCTTCTTCTGCGTTCCTTCTCAAATTCCTGCAGATCACCAGGATGTAGTCATAGTTGTATCATACTTTACAGCATTGCTACGATATCTGCGCCTTTCGGCCTGACACATCTGACTTCAGCATTACTTTGGGTCACTGACCCTATATGGGATGGGACAGCCAACTCCATCCCATAACCTCATTAGTCGCCTTGTACGACATGCATGGAAGGTAAACAGTGTTGCTATTCTTTGCTCGCCTTTCGGGTCTCGGAACACACGGGCGAGACATTTAAATAACATCTAGATCCAAATGTAAAACATCTAAAGTGGCATTACTACTTACCTGCCGATATTCCCCATGCTTATCTTTACTAATATTGATATAAGTCCCAGTTTCAAGTGAACATGATAGTAATGACAACGATGATTGCCACCATTCTACATACTAAACATATTTAGGGAGCCGCATTAGCGCAGTGGTTAGGGCACTGGCTTCGCATATGAGTCGTCCTGGGTTCATTCCCCAGTTGAGGGGGAAATGTTTTGCAGATCGCAACGGCTCCCGGGTCGATCCAGCCTTAAATGGGTACCGGATTAATCTGGGAAGTAAAGACTGCGAGGGAGAGGAGATGGATACCGCATTCATTTGCAGAGCCACTGAGATGTAGAGCGTTAACATCTCGCACCCCTACGGCATTAATAAATGCAATGGGTTACTTTACTTTTTACTACATACTAAACATATACTGTAGACCTTATTGTGTTGTGTTCGATGAAAGAAAGGTGAGCAAACAAAACTATGACCTGCCAAATATGGTGTAAGAAGCTACTAAGGAGACTTGAGGTGGAGTTTGGGTAGATATGGATGTACAGCCCAAACATTATAGTGAGCCAAAGAACATGCTGAATTCGAATGTGTCGAGATATTGCAATCAGGCTGTACACTATGACACACTGCATTCTCTGGGCCTATGTCGTGGGGCAGAGGACTCCTACCTCTACATCTCTTCCTTAGTGTAGTATTACAACATTCATGATAGGCAACAGTGATGCTGTTCCTTGGTCCTCTCTTGGGTCTAGCAGAACTAACGCGAGATTTCCTAATTAACAGAGTGTTCACTCTGAGGTCTTCATGTTGTTCAATCACGTGCAATGATTTCAGTGACGTACAATAATGTTTAATCATGTGTAATCACATGTAATCATGTTTAATCATGTGCAATCACGTGCAATTATGTTTAATCATATGTAGTCATATGCAATTTGTGCAACAGTTTGCAGGCTTCTTATCTACACATGAATATGTGATACAGTTCTGCTTCTATCCGCTGAAGATAAATGTTTTGAATCTCTAGAATATATTGATTACCGATAACAAATTGATATCTCTGCATCCTGGGTAGATCCATGGGTGCTCATTCTCACGATGCATGTGTCGAAAGGTATGCAAGCACAAGGATAATTTGGTGGAATTCCACTTTCACAGTCCTGCTTATAAAATGGACTTTGTTAGATGTTTATGGTGATTATTTCTTGAAGGTAAAAAGTTACGTTTTGTGAGTTTTACATGACAGGCAGCCTGCAGCTTCGTTGATAGAAATATATTATACATATATATATATGACAAAAACCCGAATACAATTAAGTCAATCTTCTACTCCTGTACAACGTTTAGTTCATGTGGTACTAGTTTGTCACGCTAACATTTCTAAATATACTATTCAGAAAAAGAAACGCAATTTCTTTTAGTTAATTTTATTTTTAAAATGATATTTGCTGATTGGACATCATCAACCTATCGACTGTGTCCACCTGGTCATTAACTTCTCGTGGTTACCCGAATTGTACTCACCTCATGATTCGTGAGGTCATGAAAGAGGTTATGGTCAAAACAACATTTCTTTCGGCCCAACACATTTGACTTCAGCATGGCCTTGGGTCACTGATCCTATTTGGGATGAGAGAGCCAACTCCATCCCATAACCTCCTTAGTCGCCTTTTACGACATGCGTGGAAGGTAAACAGTGTTGCTATTCTTTGCTCCCCTTTCGGGCCCCGGCAGCACAAGGTCTCACTTTTTTGGCTATAATTCGTGACAGGTTCATGAGAATCCCTTGAAATTTACAGAACACAAGATTCTCTGACCATGTTATTGAATGTCCATTAAAGATTGGCAATCCTGAAATAAATTTAGTTGAAAATTAAATGCACGTATGACTCTCCTCACTAAAACAATGATACAGCATCATTGGACGCATACAGACTGGACAATCACAAAGTTTAGTGGGCAGATAATTTGATGTGCTTAGAAACACTATTAGTCGAATTTGGGGGCGATTTCAACAACAGGCTCGGTGGCAAACAGGCGGCGCAGAAGAAGACACTGAGTCACAACTCCTGCCGAAGATCGCTTTATACGGATACATCACGTCAGGAATCGATTTACAGATCTGTCCTCCACATTCCAGCCAATGCCAGCATAACGTCGAATTTCAGATCAAACACAGGAACCAGCAGCACGAAGCTGGTCTTTGGGCTAGAAGACCCTACAGAGGTCCTGTTAATACCGACCTGCATCGTTAGAATCCATTGCAGTAGGCTAAGCATCATCGACAATGAACCTTTGGGATCGACTGGATACGGGTTTGGTTTGGTGATGAACCATTTTTTTGGTGCTCTAGCGGTACAGTAGACGGAGAAGAGTTTCCCGCAGAATCCATAAGCGCTACGCCCAGAACCGCGTTGATGCAGCTTCTCCATATAGTGGTGGAGGTGTACTGATGTGAGGATGTGGTGGAGGAGTGCGATTAACTTCATGGGGAGAAGTGACATCACTGAAATTGTTCGTCCTCGCTTCCTTCCAATTTTGGTTGCACGATAGTTGATATTTTAGCAGGATATCGCCCGTCCTTTATGTGACACAACTCACCATTCAGTTCCTCGCTTACAACAACCTCCAGACCATTCCGTGGCCAGCCATGTCATCAGACATGAACCCCATAGAAGACTGATGGATGAACTCGACAGATGACTCCTCCAGCGAGACGCGACTCAAACCAAAGTCCGACAGTTGTTTCTTGCATTGCTGAAAACGTGGGTAGCCATTACACAATAATAGATTCAATGGCAAATAAGATCCATATCACAGAGATTTCGCTCTCTAATAGAGGCTAGAGGAGGCCATACACCATTCTGAAACGGAGGCCTCAGTCGTAAAGAATAAAAGTCCAAACCAAATTTAACGAATATCATTTCATTGTTAAAGTTTGAAAATGTCTTTATGCCAAAGATGAAAAATTAATTGCGTAAAATAAAATATTGGTACACGTTCAAAATGTTGTGTCCAATTACGTTACAATAATATTCCATTTCTTTTCTTTTTTAACTGTATAGTTGAAATTGAACATTGGATTCTATGTGGTTAAGTTCTGAAATAGATGGCATGTTAAAAACAATCCCTCTGATGTTAAAAATTGGTGGCTCAGCCAGATTAAAGAGAATGTACACATATGAGTGCAAATAAGTTTAATTATATTCGAATGTATGCTGCCGGGCCCGAAAGTGCAGCAAAATAATAGGGGCACTCTATAACCTGCAATGTAAGCCGTAAGAAATGACTAATAGGTTTTTGAGCGTTGAGTAAGCTGTCTCATCCCATAGATGGTCAAGTAACCCAGAAGCCATGCTGAAATCGGATCTTTAAGGCTGAAAACGCAGATAGGAGTTTGAAAACGAACGCAGAAGATGTCAAATGATATTGTCTGAAACATTTTTAATTCGACTTGTTTGCTCACAAAACTATGTAACTCAAACTTTCATTTAATTATTGATTCTTACAAAAATGTCATAATCTAATCTTTTGAAAATTAATTGAAAATGCATTCACTTTCATTTCTCAGAAACGAATCAAGTGACTTGTTTGGCGATGAGCTTCTGCAGAGGTCGTACAGTGATTCAAACTTAAGGCACCAGACGATAAGTGATGAAACTCTTATCGGTATGGCATTAGAAGCAGGAAAACAATTACGTGAGTTGTTTATGTATAGAGGTCATTTCATTTTGGATTTAATGGCTAATGTGCAATAATTTATGGACCACATGCTCGTGTGTTACCGTTGCCGGGATTAGAGATAATCGCAATGAACAGCAGTACGGAGACTTGCTATTGTCTATTGTCTTTCCCCAGTTGGTTTGTGATCCACTCTTGCCGTTAAGCGTAGGGGTGATTGGAGCTCGAGCTTGCGTTCTAAAGCCAGATGTGTGGCCTCGGCTGTGCTATGACTGTGTCTGTTAGAATGTTCCTGGCGTTTTCTATCCATCTTTCCCTTGGTCTTCCTCTGGCATTGTACCCTTATCTCATTTGGTTATATGCGTGTACGGGCAACTTTTCGTGATGCATTCTCATAATGTGGCCAAACCACTTGATCTGTTTTCTCTCTGTGTAATCTTTATACATGTCTTGCTATACATGTCATAAAAGGCGAGTAAGAAGGTTTACGGATGAAGTTAGTTATCCAGTCCCATTGATGAAAGAAATCGAAAATTCATCGTGAATTCCAATGTATCAGGTTTATAGGCACGAATATTGCATTCAGGTAGTCAATCAGAACGGATTACATTCTGTTCTGAGAAATCTGTTTTCTCAAACGATAATTTCCAGAGATATAAAAAAAAATCTACTTTGCATACAAGATGTCAGAGCCGGATTCTAATTCCAGCCCATCTTAAACACATAACGAACTTCTTAACCACAACGCCACGAATCACTATGATCATTGCGTAGGGATAACCAGCTTTCCCCGCGCAACCAACTCTCCTTAGTCGGTGCTTGTGGCAGATATG
Organism: Meghimatium bilineatum; assembly: GCA_034231615.1. NCBI lineage: Eukaryota > Metazoa > Mollusca > Gastropoda > Stylommatophora > Philomycidae > Meghimatium > Meghimatium bilineatum. Next base: position 45,986,118 of record CM067319.1, read on the forward strand.
GCATGTGTCATTATTTCTGTCCTCAGTTCCACTTTCACATCTCGACAACACACTAGCTGCCCACATACTAACGACCCTACAATAACAGCTCCACACTAACGGCCCACACTAACTGCCCCACACTAGCTTTCCCACTTTAGCGATCCCACACTAGCGACCCCACTTACAATGATATTCCTTTCATTTTGATATAATAATATATTACATTTACAATGGTATGCCCTTCCAACCTTCAACTTTCATTGTTTCTATTTCCTACACATTTCAACTGTCATATCTGCTCACATCCAAAATATGCCTTATTATTTCAACATTTCTCCTTTCATTCTTTCTTTCCTGAATCCTCCCATTCAATCCTTGTTTCTGTTTTCTCCGTTTTCTCACTGCTTCTGTTTTCCCATTACACCATTTCTCATTATTTCCATCCCATGATTATATTACTAATAATGTCATTCGAATAGGAATCACCTCAGATAGACAATATCAAATTATATGACCGCCTTTCTCGCATTGCTATATCGGAATCTTGATTATCTATTCCGATTTAATCAAATATTTAAGATGCGTGTTATATGAAATCCCAGTTCCGAGATTATACATTAAAAAAAAATATGCTGCATTGTTGTTCTAAATACTAAGGGTTTATATGAAACCCACTATACGTTGCATTATTGTTGCTAATACTACGAATTGATATGATACCCACGTTATGTTGCATTATTGTTGCTAATACTACGGGTTGATATAAAACCAACGAAATGGTGCATAACTGTTGTTAATACCACAAACTGATATGAAACCAACGAAGATATGTTGTATTATTGCTTTTAATACTAGGGGTTGATATGAAACCCACAATATGTTGTATTATTGTTGTTAATACTACACGTTAATAGTGACACCCAAGATAAGTTGTATTATTGTTGCTAATACTACGGGTTGATATGAAACCCACGATATGTTGTATTATTGTTGCTAATACTACGGGTTGATATGAAACCCACGATATGTTGTATTATTGTTGCTAATACTACGGGTTGATATGAAACCCACGATATGCTGCATTATTATTGTTAATGCTACGGTATAATAATATACAAAAATCATGTCAACAGATATAACAACACAACAACCAAAAATTAGAATAGACAATACCGAGAAAGAATGTGTGGATAAATTTGAATACTTAGGAGCAAACATCAACGGTGCAGGAGACTGCATGGCAGAAATAAAGAAGAGATTGGCAATGGCATATTGCAAAATAACACGGCTGAAAAACATATGGAAAAACAACAAAATAGAAACGAAAGTGCTAATGTTACGAACTTTTATTTTTCCGGTTGCAACATACGGCTGTGAAACATGGACTCTAAGTAAAACAGCGGCAAAGAAGATCAACGCCTTCGAGCTGAAATGCTACAGAAAGATACTTAGAAAATCTTGGAAGGATAAAATCAGAAACTCAGATATTATAAACACACTGAATATTCCAGAGTGTTGGTTACTAAACACAATAACAAAAAGAAAACTACGCCTGTTTGGTCATATAAAGAGACATAACTGTTTAGAAAGACAAATAATGGAGGGAAGAGTACCTGGGTAGAGGAGAAGGGGCAGACCAAGAAGACGATGGACTGACGACATTAAAGATAATATGAATACATCGCTAGAAAATGCAAGCCACATCGCCCAAGACAGAAAGAGGTTCAGAGAGTTCATTGGGAAGACAACGTTCTGGAAGGAATACGTCACATAACAAGACGGTATAATATTAAACCCATGGGGGAAAAGAAAACGGGGAAAACCTAAAAACAACTTGAAAAGTGATAGCTTATCCTTCTTCTTCTGCATGTGTTATAAAACTTGTATAGATTAGCAGAATATAGTATAGAAAATGGAATGCGCTGTGTTATGGTTTACAGCTGTGTTGTTATATTTTCTCTCATCGGCCTGACACAACCTGCTTCAGCATGAAAAGTGATATATGAAGGAATTGACATATATGAAAATTACATGGAATTATTCTGAGAACATTCTTTTCGGTGGCTTATGCAAACGAGGGATTGTAAACGCGTAAGGGGACAAACGAGTGTGTGTAAACACATAAGGGGACAAATGAGTGTGTGTAAACACATAAGGGGACAAATGAGTGTGTGTAAACACATAAGGGGACAAATGAGTGTGTGTAAACACATAAGGGGACAAATGAGGATGTGTAAACACATAAGGGGACAAATGAGTGTGTGTAAACACATAAGGGGACAAATTAGGATGTGTAAACACATGAGGGGACAAATGAGGATGTGTAAACACATAAGGGGACAAATGAGTGTGTGTAAACACATAAGGGGACAAATGAGTGTGTGTAAACACATAAGGGGACAAATTAGGATGTGTAAACACATGAGGGGACAAATGAGTGTGTGTAAACACATAAGGGGACAAATGAGTGTGTGTAAACACATAAGGGGACAAATTAGGATGTGTAAACACATGAGGGGACAAATGAGGATGTGTAAACACATAAGGGGACAAACGAGGATGTGTAAACACATAAGAGGTCAAACAAGTCTGTGTAAACACATAAGGGGACAAAGAGATTGACAGATTGATCGTCAAGCATCCACAATATAATTATCATTTCAGATTTAATGTATGCCATTCACCGAACAGTCCCAAATGTTAATACAACACTGTAAACATTCTATTTTGTCTAGATATAATATTTTAAATTCGTTACTGCATATTTTCCTGTGAAGGAGTGCATGGAGACTTTCTATTAACTGTGAAAATAAAGGCCGCTTTGCAATAGCAGACGCCACGACATGTACAGGAAGGATTTTGATCATACCTCCTAAAGACAAAATCCTGTCCCCGTCGTGGATTGAACTCGGGACCTCAATGGTCCTATATTTTAAATTATCTGCATAAAACTTACTCAGAAGTATTTATAAATGCGTTTTTATTGGATAGAAACCTATTCCATTCACCTTCAACTTCCTGCGGAGTATAGTCCTCAACGCATCCCGTCCATCTCGACCTACTTCTTTTGCTTTCATTCTCAAACTCCTGAAGCTACAGCTTAGCAGCGATATCTGTGACTTTCTGTCATAAAAATGTATGTATTATATAGTATAATATATTTTGTTCAAAAAAATACCGCAATATTATTTGAAACGTGTACCAACATTTTATTTTACTAAATTATGTGTCAACATTGGCATGAAGAAACTCGGGCTTTAACTAAACCAAAACCTGTCTCTAGCCATTCCCAACGGTCCATTGACGATGCTGGTTCGCCTACAGCAGTCGGTTCTGTCGATGTAGGTTCATAAGAACAGAACCTCCCTACGGTCTACCAACTCAAAGACCAGCGTTGTGCAGCCAGTTCTGACTGATTTGAAATTAGACGAGCTTTGTCATTGACTAGACTGTGGAGGACACAGACGCAATCGACTCCTGAAGTGACTCAGCCGTATGAAGCGATCTCAGCAGGAGTTGTGACTCTGGGTCTTCTACAACACTGCCGGTTTGAAATGAGCCGGTTTGTTGAAATCACCCCAAAGGCGACTAATCGTGCTTCTAACAACACTAAATTTTCTGGCCACTCCACCCACTTTGTGACTATCCAGTCTGTAAGCGTGCAATGATAATGTATCGTTGCTATGTAGTTAGATCAGCCATACTTGCACATTGAATTTTCAACTGAATTTATTCGACAATTCGTCAATCTTTTATAGGCATTCAATAATATGTTCAAAGTCTTGTATTCATTAAGTTTCACGGGATTCACTTGAACCTCTCACAAGTTATTGCCAGTAATGTTGTTTTGACCTTGACCTCATAATTAACCTCACAAATCATGAAGTAAGTACAATTCAGGTAACAACGAGAAATTAATGACCAGATGGACTCAGTCGATAGGTTGAACGATGTCCATTGAGTCAACTAAAATAAAAGTTTGTTGCGTATCTTATTCAGGACGTAGCAATCAACCCAGCATTTTTAGCTGTAGTGATATTTTTTTTAAAATATCTGTCAATATCTTTTATAAAAGTAACTCCAAAAAGTGCAAGAGGTGGACAGAAATATAGGTCGGAGAGTAACATCACAAGATGGACAGGTTACAGTTTAGAAGAGTGCACCAACAAAGCAAGAGACAGGGGATGTTGGAGGACTGTTTCAGCTAACATTCGTTGCGGAGACAGCACTTGATGATGATAAACAATGACAGATTTGAAATATACTGTCCCTTAGAATAATATGTTCCTTAATGACAAACATGACATCAACTGTCCATTAGAATAATATGTTTCTCAAACAATGACAAATTGACATCAACTGTCCCTTCGAATATGTTTCTCAAACAATGACAAATTTGACATCAACTGTCCGTTAGAATATGTTTCTCAAACAATGACAAATTTGACATCAACTGTCCGTTAGAATAATATATTTCTCAAACACTGACAAATTTGACATCAACTGTCCCTTAGAATATGTTTCTCAAATAATGACAAAATTGACATCAACTGTCCGTTAGAATAATATGTTCCTCAAACAATGACAAAGTTGACATCAACTGTCCGTTAGAATAATATGTTCCTCAAACAATGACAAAGTTGACATCAACTGTCCGTTAGAATAATATATTCCTCAAACAATGACAAATTGACATCAACTGTCCCTTAAATATGTTTCTCAAACAATGACAAAGTTGACATCAACTGTCCGTTAGAATAATATGTTTCTCAAACAATGACAAATTTGACATCAACTGTCCCTTAAAATAATATGTTTCTCAATGAATGACAAATGTGACATCCACTGTCCCTTAGAATATGTTCCTCAAATAAACAAACAGCTGAATCTTCAACTGTCCGTTAAAGTAATATTTTCCTGAAACAATGAGAGACACTACATTTTCTTACTACAATAACATTTAGAAATGTGATATTTGACGTCTCGGAGTCTCACATGACCAAGTCTGATGGTATTTGTGTTCATTTATTTCTGTTTAGAAACTGACGTTGAGCTGATGTTGCGTTCTATAGGCAGTGAGTATTTCAAAGTCTGCCTAGGAGACTACGGCAAAGTTCTGAGAATGTTAGGGAGTAATCTTACAGAGGTCTTCAGCAATATTGATGGTCTGCAAGATCAGGTGAGTGAAACTGGTATGTCGAGAGAGAGAGAGAGAGAGAGAGAGAGAGATGAAAGAAAAGACGAATTAAAGTAAGAAGAGGTTATAGAAAAGGGAAATATGTAAAATAGAGAGCGAAAGAATACGAAGGTTCTTTCGTCAAGTTGGGGATATTTCAAAGAATGAGAATATGCGTAGATTATAGAATGCGGGATATAACAAAGTGAGAAAATGTGGGAATATGTACGAGAAGGTGGGAGTAGGTGACAGAAGGTGGGAGTATGTGACAGAAGGTGGGAGTATGTGACATAAGGTGGGAGTATGTGACAGAAGGTGGGAGTATGTGACAGAAGGTGGGAGTAGGTGACAGAAGGTGGGAGTATGTGACAGAAGGTGGGAGTATGTGACATAAGGTGGGAGTATGTGACAGAAGGTGGGAGTATGTGACAGAAGGTGGGAGTATGTGACAGAAGGTGGGAGTATGTGACAGAAGGTGGGAGTATCTGACATAAGGTGGGAGTATGTGACAGAAGGTGGGAGTATGTGACAGAAGGTGGGAGTATGTGACATAAGGTGGGAGTATGTGACAGAAGGTGGGAGTAGGTGACAGAAGGTAGGAGTATGTGACAGAAGGTGGGAGTATGTGACAGAAGGTGGGAGTATGTGACAGAAGGTGGGAGTATGTGACAGAAGGTGGGAGTATGTGACAGAAGGTGGGTGTATGTGACATAAGGTGGGAGTATGTGACAGAAGGTGGGAGTATGTGACATAAGGTGGGAGTATGTGACATAAGGTGGGAGTATGTGACATAAGGTGGGAGTATGTGAAAGAATGTTCAAATATGTGAGATAATATTGGAATGATAGAAGGTGGAAATATGGAAGAGAAGGATAGAATAGATGAATAGACGGTGGTCGCAACCTTCGATAACAGTTACCATGTTGTTCCGACAGTCGACGTTGTGCTTGAACTAGTTACGGGCACGACTTGGAGGGGGGGGGCGCGGAAGAACAAAGAAATCTGTCGCAAGGGCCAGAGTTGTGCCCTGATGTCGACATCTGTTTCGGCGGCATTGGACTCGAAACACCATCGAGTCAAATTTGCTGCTGGAACAGAGGGCGGAACACTTATGGGAATGTTCCGCGTGCTGTGAGGCCAGTTTTCTAATCAAGAATCAAGAATAGAAGGTGGAAATATATGGGACAATGTGAAATGGGTGTTATCAGAATTATAACAGAATGTTCACTGTTGTCATGAGATGGTACTCGACGATGCGTGCTAGACAAACAAACATTTTTCAGTAGCTAGCACAGGTCAAACGCAACTGACCAATCGTGAATATTTCCCCAACTATTCTGGGCCGGTTAGTAATTGCTGTGTTAACTTTTATCGCACGTTTTATAGAAATCTGGCACGATGGATAGAAAATATAGCAGCACGTTGTCATATCGATAGAGGCTGTAAAATTGTATTGGTCGTGAAATCACGCAGAAATGATGACATAGTCCCCAAAAGATAGCAATAAATTATACACTAACGATCAAAAACTGAGACATTTCATATGAAATAAATATCTTAAGCAAAGACAACACAATCTTGTGATCTTGTTCAAATATTCGTAGTCGAAATTCTATTCAAGATGATAAAGTCACCATAAAAGTAATGTAAACATACTTTATAACAGCATTGAACCAACATATATTCCGAACCATCAGCCGTTATGCCCTGGGGGATTTACTGAGCACCTATTGGCATGTCCGGTGTGCGAAGAGGATTATCAACATATCTAATACCGAATATTCTCTCTCTCTCTCTCTCTCTCTCTCTATTTTTAATTACCTGCACATTAGGGGTTGTCCAAAAATTACGTCTCCATTTTTTGCCCCCACACTTCCCCTTAGTCAATAACTATTTTTTTAAAAATCATGGGACACACGCTTTCAAACCTGCTTAATTATGTCAAAAATACCCCCCCCCCCTTTTTTTAAAAAACATTTTAATTAACAATTTTTACACAATAAATAAATGTCGTTTTCTTTTCAAATATTTTACGGAAACACAATTCTAATTCAAACAATTGAATTGCTAGATAAAAACAGTATTCTCCACGTCAAATTTTTGTCAATCACCCCATTCCCTCCCCACCCCCGCCTAAATTCTTCCTTGGTAAAAATGTCAAAATTTGTCAGACCTCCCTCTCTCTCACTGTCTCTCTCCGTTCTCTCTCTGTATCTCTCTCTGTATCTTTCTGTATCTCTCTCTGTCTCTCTCTGTATCTCTCTCTGTATCTCTCTCTGTATCTTTCTGTATCTCTCTCTGTATCTTTCTGTATCTCTCTCTGTATCTCTCTGTATCTCTCTGTATCTCTCTGTATCTCTGTATCTCTATGTATCTCTCTGTATCTCTCTGTATCTCTCTCTGTATCTTTCTGTATCTCTCTCTGTCTCTCTCTGTATCTCTCTCTGTATCTCTCTGTATCTCTCTGTATCTCTCTCTGTATCTCTCTGTATCTCTCTGTATCTCTCTCTGTATCTCTCTGTATCTCTCTGTATCTCTCTCTGTATCTCTCTGTATCTCTCTGTATCTCTCTCTGTATCTCTCTGTATCTCTCTGTATCTCTCTGTATCTTTCTGTATCTCTCTCTGTATCTCGCTGTATCTTTCTGTATCTCTCTCTGTATCTCTCTGTATCTCTCTGTATCTCTCTGTTTCTCTCTGTTTCTCTCTCTGTCTCTCGCTATGTGTTGACCCGACCTATGTGTTAACGTAATTTTATAGACGTCCCCCCACCCTCCCCCCCAATTGGCAAGAACTGTCCAACATTTTCAGACCCCCTCTCTCTTTACCCGTCAAATGTGTTCACGTAATTTTATAGACCCCTCCCCCCTCCTCCAAAAACTAACAAACTGTTTCAGAACCCCCCTCCGCTTTCTAGCTATCTTCCCTAAATGTTGACATAATATTATGGACACCCACCCCCCATCTCTCTCTCTCTCTCTCTCTCTCTCTCTCTACCCGCTTTATGAGTTGACGTAACTTTTTGGACACTACCCACACCCTTTGACAATATCTATACCTCGCATGGAGACATGTGCGGTCGCAATAGACCTTGAGGATGCGTACAATAGGGTGTCCTTGGATATCTTGATGCACCAGCTGTTAAATCTTGCAGTTAATCCTTTTGTCGTGCGTTGGGTTGGCGCCGCCTGATGCACAGGGTTGTTCTTAAGTGTGGTAACTGGATATCTACACCAACGGTTATTAGCCCTGGCCTGCCACAGGGATCGCCTCTATCTCCTGTACTTTTCATTGTATACACAGTACATATCGCTGACAATCAAATCACAGGTGTTGGCAGAACGATGTCATATGCCGATGATATCCTGGTGTATAGACAGGGCAGAAATCGAGAAGAGTGCGTCGTGGAATTACAGAAGGAGCTGGACAGACTGACAAATTGGTGTCGAGATACGGGAGCAGTGGTTAATCCGTCTAAGGCATTCGTGACGTGGTTTTCCTTAAACAATCACATGGTAAAGACACCCATGCCACAAGTTTCGTTGTCCGGGAAAAGTTTAGAAAGAACTAGCACAATGAGATATCTGGGTGTGTTTTTTGACAGAAGCCTGAGTTTCAGGGAACTTGTTGACCACATTATCATAAAGTCAGGCAAAGGCTTAGCAGCAATGAAGGTTATGGCTGCTGCGCAGTGTGAGCAAAGATTGTTATTTCTTTTGTACCAGGGTTTGGTTGTGGCTGTGGTGATATATGCACTGGCAATTCTGACTCTTAGCCAAACTCAGATCGACAGACTGGATAGAGTCCAGAATGCAGCAATGCGTATCATTCTGGGATGCACAAGAGACACATCGACAAGAGCTACGCGATACCTACGTGACTGCCCAACAGCTGAGCATATATTACAGTATTGCCGTGCACGGGCGTACCTTCAAATACATGCAGATAAGGAACACCCGTTGCATTCCGAAATACAGAAAGTTAAAGGCAGCAGACTCAAGAGAGGAAGGTCGTGGATGGGACGTGCTGAGGATGTAATACAAAGCGTGTGCAGATTACAGGATGTGGCAGCAGGTGCGGAATGGATAGGTCTACCCACAGATTTTGAAACTTGTTTGAGAGTAGTAATATCACTTAGCAGGGAATGCAGAGAATGGTGTCCCACAGCTGTGGAGAAAGAAGTGCAGGTTTTAATCAGTGAGAATACCAAAGAGGGGGATGTGATTATATACACTGATGGGTCTGTAATTAGGCATGTTCGCAGTGCTTGGGCCTTTACAGCTCAGTGCGCAAGTAAAACGATCAAGGAGGAAAGTGGTTCCTTTGCGGTCACTACGAGTAGTATGACCATGGAGACTATGGCGGTGACCAAGGCATTTGAGTGGCTACGCACACAGAAGGTAACGCAGGTCTGCATCTTGAGTGACTCTATGAGTATGATTAAGAAGGTACAAGTGGGTCTCGTTCGCGAACAGTGGATTGAGGCCTTGAGAAATGCGAGCTTGAAAGCGGTTACATTTATTTTCGTGCCGGGACATGTGGGCGTTCGAGGCAATGAAAGAGCGGATCAACTGGCATCGTGTGCGATTGTGGCACAGGGCGATGGGGCAATGGATCGCGCTGACGTTTTAAACTCCTTAAGAGATATAACACGCGAGAGTGAGACTAATGTGGATGATGATTCCTTTTCAATGGCTAGGATTAAAGATTAGGGATTGAAATGCGGTGTTGCTAGAGGTGATCATTTTGGAGGGCGCAGAAGAATGATGGTCAACCAGCATAGGACCGGTACTGTCAGCAGAAGTGTGATGGCGGATACACTCAAGGAGAGATCGGAGCAACTATGGATGTGTCCAGTTTGCAGTGATGATGATCCGACGACTAACTAACTAACTAACTAACTTTGACAATATCTGTCAAACATTTTCAGACCCCCTTTCCATCTCTCTACCCGCCCTATATGTTGTCGTAATTTTATAGACACCCCACCCCTCCCTTTAGTGTACGATAGACCACTTACACTGCTCTATCAACTACCATCCTCAGCTTACTTAGAGAAAGCCATCAACACTTCATCAGAAAACAACGCCAGTGATCAGTCATACTCTGTCAACAGTATAATATACGTTACAAACATCAAGACTTTATGAACCTCCTTCGTAATCATTACTATCTACAGTCATCAGTACACAATCACGTATTAAGAACCAAACTGTCGATGGATATCTGACACAGTGGATAGTGCTGCACCAACAAAATTAGGAAGTAATAACACAAAGGATACTTCTTCTTCTTCTTCTTCTGCGTTCGTGCTCAAACTCCTGCAGATTAGCAGGATGTAGTTCGGAGAACGGAATGCGTTGTGTCATGGTTTACAATGCAATGTTAATGTTACTTTAAATAAAAATAATAAGAAATGCGTACAAATATTCAATGTAAGTGGAAAAACAAATACGGTTTTCTACGTTTCGAACAATATGGCCTTTGTCATTCTTCATCAAAAGTTGCAATAATCACATTAACAGCCTACGCCTTTAATAAATTCATTATTAATAACATTACTGCAATTATTATTGTGTCTATAACAATACATTATCGCTCTAATCCTTCCATACTTATCTATTACCATCATCAAAACTCTCCGAATCCCATCCATCCATACTTACCTGTCACCGCTAACACAATTCTACCAGTAAAAACCAGCCAACATTAATTATTTACTACAGCTATTTACCAGGAAATACATCCTTACAAAATAAGACCTTGGAATATAGAGAACTGTTGTGCAGACAGAGAGTGAGATAGGCACAACACCAGGGGTTCATAAAATTGCGGATATGTACCCTAAATAGTACATGGAGCTAAATATTAGATATAATTAAGAGATTGAGGGAGCAGTCACTAATTGCTCTTGGAGATAGTAAGGAACGAGAGGGCGATTGACTTGTAAGATTAGGAAAATATACAATCAACACGTCACGAGAACTATCAGGATACAATCATCTGTTGAAAGACGGAACTTGTATTGGGATGCACAGAGTGTGCCCCCCCTCGTCGGTTCAGACATCTCTAAATATTATATATTTTGACCCAGCGATCAAAATTGGTAATGACCTAAGGCTCGTCTATCCATTTATTAAAGAGAGGTCGCCCGGATCACCTCATTGGTGTGCGAGTGACTTAAACATTGTACTATCGAAGCCCTCATCTCCTTAATATTAAACATTGTAATATCGAAGCCCTCATCTCCTTAATATTAAACATTGTATTATCGAAGTCCTCATCTCCTTAATATTAAACATTGTACTATCGAAGCCCTCATCTCCTTAATATTAAACATTGTATTATCGAAGCCCTCATCTCCTTAATATTAAACATTGTAATTTCGAAGCCCTCATCTCCTTAATATTAAACATTGTACTATCGAAGCCCTCATCTCCTTAATATTAAACATTGTACTATCGAAGCCCTCATCTCCTTAATATTAAACATTGTACTATCGAAGCCCTCATCTCCTTAATATTAAACATTGTACTATCGAAGCCCTCCTCATCTCCTTAATATTAAATTAAAGAAATAATAATTAATGAACACATTGTCGAATGTCTCAGGTCACTGAGGTAAATAAAATAGCCCAACTCATTTCCGTTCTCCGGACAACATCCTGTTGGAAAAATAGTAAGATTATTGTCCTGTTAAAAGAAGATCTATTGGAAGTTTAAGAATAAACAAAGAATTTTCGTAATAAGTTGCAAGATTTGACATTGGATTTGACATTGGTAGTATTGTGCAAGATTTGACATTGGTAGTATTGATATTTCGGTCTCTAATTCTTTTATTTTATTTTTGTTAATTGAGAATCGCTAAAGTATTACAAATTATGTGAATGTGTGAAAACCAATAAAATTTGGGAACCCCTGTTCTAGACCCACTGAAGCGCTTATTGAGAATAAATAGAACAGAATCACTAAATGAGGAACGATAATGAGCTCCCTAGAAAACTGAAGATCCTTTCAAGCCAGTTCTCGATGACATCACACGCATGACTATGACAAGAACATATCTTGTCCAATTTGGGTGTTTCCTTCAACAGAAAACCTATGACTTTGATCGATGATTCCTTGCAGACAGTATTTGGGAGCTCACTTAGACTTACTTGTTTGCTGTTGTAGAACATAATAAGGTTGAAAATACGCTAGTTCTTCAATTGAATTTTAATAGTATGTTTGATAGCAGTCACTATGTTCTACCGCCTCCATCATTGATTTTGAGTCTCTCATTTGAGACTGTTTCAAGAATACATAAATTAATTATAAAGCCACGGATACGTCTTCAGAAAAAGGTAGGGCTTAACTTGAAAAAAAGTGACTCTCCCATTTTTCCTCTTCATTTCCATGAGATTTTTGTGTGATATATGGAAAATTCGTTTGGGAGAGGGAAGTTATTCTCACATTCTGACTAAATTCCTAGTACTTAATGTCATATTCTGACTAAATTCCTGGTACTGAATGTCATATTCTGACTAAATTCCTGGTACTGAATATCATATTCTGACTAAATTCATGGCACTGAATATCATATTCTGACTAAATTCATGGCACTGAATGTCATATTCTGACTAAATTTCTGGTACTGAATGTCATATTCTTACTAAATTGCTAGCACTGAATGTCATATTCTGATTTCCTGAGGCGGGGGATGGGAATTGGACATGTAAAGATATACGCCTGCCTTCTAAAACTATTTTGCAAGGAACAGTCAAGATTGGAAAGAGGAGAGGAGCACAGAGAAAATGGTGGATTGATAACATCAAGGACTGGTCTGGCGACTAGGCGTGATTTTATCTGCACTCCTCGGGATGGTTGAGGATTCAGTTGTTTAGAGAGCTTTCTGTGCTGATGTATCCAGTGTGGCGCGTCCACGACCCTGACGGGTTACGGATCTTGTTATTATTATTAATATTAAGGTGGGCTTCTCCCTAATCACGCCACAGCAAACTTCCAGTTGAGAACATTCTATATAGTGAGACTATCTTCGTGTGGAAGAACCATAGCACCTCACCCACACACTTATACTTTACCTTCTCTGACCATCTTTTAGGCTTATTTTCAAAGCAGTACACATCACAAGTTTGAAGCTTGTTCACAAAACAGTACACATTGTAGACAGAAGCTTGTACTCAAAACAGTACACACTGTTGACAGTTTGAGGCATGTTCTTGAAATAGTACACATCACAAGTTTGAAGCTTGTTCACAAAACAGTACACATTGTAGACAGAAGCTTGTTCTCAAAACAGTACACACTGTTGACAGTTTGAGGCATGTTCTTGAAATAGTACAAATCGCGGGCACTTAGACGTTGTTCTCAAAGCATTACACATCGCAGACAACTTGTTCTTAAAACAGTACACATTGCTGAGAGTTAACTTTCTGGGTACAAAATAAATTTATGAGGGTGAGGGGTGCCAACCTACACAGTTCATAAAGGGATAAAAGGGCTATATTGCTTCTGCCTGCTAAGATCGAAATTATATTTTGAAAATACATATAATTTCTTAGAAAAACTTGATTTGAAACTTTGTTGAGTCCTGTACAGAAAATTCCACAGAAAACCCAGAAACTTTAAACTTAACAGGAGCTCAGTATAGAGAATTATGTAAAGATTCACAGCCCAAAAATTGATCCCTACAGTTCAAGCATCTCCTATGTTTGCCAATTTTCTTGGTTTCCCTTACATCGATTGTTTCAATCCCCAGGAATTACGAACGACGAAGATCTTGTCTCCTATGCGCCATAGCAGGTTTTTTCGGCGCTTTCTGACATACCCAAATCATTTCAATAGCTATATACGATGTTTTGAGAAACAAGCTTCCAACTCGAGGATTGTGGTGGGTGGTGTCTATGTGTTTAAGATGAAGGCGTGGTCCATCATTATGTATACAAACATCCAATCACAAAACAGCGTGCATTCATTTGCTGGTATGACTATGTTTCGATTTTTCAACTCACGTCACATACATATGTATGGTTTCAATACAACCACATTTTTTATATGCATGTAAAACTATTAAATTGTGTCCACAGGTGAAAGCATACCCTCGCTTCCAAGGACAGCAGCCTCCATCCTTTAGATGTGAATGGAAAAACGAAAAAATAAACCTACATTTTTACTCATTTCGTCACTCCATTCTCAGTTTTTTCGCTGGAATTGTAGAAGGCGTTTCTAAATTTTTATACAACGCAGAACTACAAATAGAAATATCCCCAAACAGAGATCCCAGCTCGCCCCACCACATCTTCTTCATTACCAATGCAAATGACAACAACGAAAAAAACTCAAACCTTCTACTTTCCGATGGAGTCAGTAAATCTCGTGATCCGTATGACTCCAAAATTGGAGTCAGTACATTCTGTTACTGTTTCCCATTTCACGTAGTGTTTGATGAGACATTGAACATTACTCAACTTGGCACAGCGCTGGCTAAAATGATTGTGCCAAATGTCTCAACAAAAGGGATGCATTTTTCCAGTTATTTTGACGTTGTCAGACCAACGGTCAAGTTTAGTCTCGCCTCTATTTTATCAAGAATCAACTCAAGCTTTGTTGTCCGGACTAAAGGGTTGACTAATCTCCGGCTATCAGATGTAAGTTTAATATATTGCTATTATTGTTGTTGATTGTGATGTTTTTGCTTTCAAATTGTTTTGTTTTAATCCACATACATTATGAGAAATTGATCTATCAAGCAATCAAGTTCCATGCCGAATGGCGGAGACGATCGTGTTTCTCCAAGACTACCTGTCTCTTGTGTTGTTAATAAGCTCAGTTTGTGAACTTCTACTGTGTCACAATACTAGTCCATCTACGAACTTTTTTCTTTGTCGTCCCCTATATCTTCTTCCCTTGATCTTTCCAGCAAGTGAAAAGAATGAATATGTTGTAGAAGGATGTTAAGAAGCTTGGTGTGGTATGGACTTGTACGCACTTGTCTGACTAGAGATATGAATTCCGACGTCTACTGTTCAGTGGAATCGGTAAAACACTGGACCTATACATCATATCGCTATTGAATACGGATGTGTCGAGTCATTATACGCAGGTAGAACCACGTACAACGTATTTTCTTCCTCTGGACTACATCTTGCTAGAAATCTAGTAGGACCAATATCCTGCCACAAGAGAGTCCCAGTGGGAGATTAAAAAGGAACACTTTAATAATCTACAGCTTAGGGGTGCAAAGGGAACGCTTTGCTCTAGGCGGACCCAGGGTTAGCAGATAACCAAGATCCCTAATGTACCTCCACGCGGTGCACCCTGGAAACAGAAATACAGCAGCTCGAGCTGATTCTGGCCAAATCATTTGGGGATCGTGTCCGAGAATGTGGAGGTAGCAGATGGAAAGAGATTTGACTGCACAAGAGACAGACAATATCTCCGACACCACCAGCATCACCACATACAGCGACACTGTCGACATACAGTGAAGCTAGTCAATCCAGTCCGAACATTGGAGGGGCGGCCAATGTAAAGTGCACGTAAAGGTAGATGCATGGCGAGAGACAAATAGATTTCATACCGAGTACAATGAAACAATGAAAGGGCAGAACAGCGCTAGAGGGCAGCGCGAACTGCAAATAGAAAGTGAAAAGTCCCTAGGAAAGGGGAACTACAAGATCCGTCAGCTCGAGTCGAGCTTCTAGTTACCTGTGTTCCTTACAGGCAGAGACACAGACCTATTCATTGGCGTTTGGTAAAGCAAGAAGACCTACCGGTAATCCAACTCTAATGTCGAGCATTCCTAAACCGGAAATATGCTGGCGAAGAGAAAGGGTTCTGTACCCGATGGGCTTAGGCAAGAAAGGGACAACGATGGTAGTCCTGGCCCAACTCTACTGTCAAGGTTTCCTATACCGGAAGTACACTTGCAGAGAGAAAGGGTTCCGTACCCGATAGGCTCAGGCACAAAAGGGACAACGATTTAGCCCTGGCCCAACTCTACTGTCAGGTTTTCCTACACCGGAAATACACTTGAAGAGAGAAAGGGTTCAGTACCTGATGGGCTCAGGCGCTATTCGGACAAGGACGCTCAGCTCGAGAACGCCTTGCTCTTAAACGCGTGGTGTGAGACTCGAACTTGGACAAGGGGTACACGATGTCGGTGAATGACATCTCGGCTAAGAGGGCGAAAGAGCCAGGGTCCAACTCCTCTGTTGAGTTCTTCCCCTTAAGGAACCAGGCTCACGAATGAGAAACGGTTCAGTACCCAATGGGCACAGGCACAGCACGTCTAATTACACGAGGCAAGTTCATAGACAGTGGAACACCTCGTACGAGTCAGACGAGAGCAAAAATCGTCTGGGCGAAGAGTCGCCACTACGCGTGCCTGGAGACAGATATAGAGGCTGTCACAGGCTAAGGGTAGCCCATCAGAATTGTCAAGGCATGCCGAAATCGGATGTGCTAGGCCTACAAGGCGCATAACGGTGGCACAACGTAATCACGCTCCCGGCGGAAATCGCACGGATATCCGTGATGGTTACAGTGGAGCGAACGCAAAACAAACAAACAAACAGGAAGAACAAAGAAAACCTTCAGATGCCTATAACAAGGAATAATATATTATTCTTGCTGTTTCTCCAAACTATTTTATAATATTGATCACTGTTTATTATGTCCATTATTGTTCCTGTTTCTCCTCGCCCCAGTATATAATTGTTGCAGGTCCCCCTCTCTATCGTCCATTATTGCTCATGTTTCCCCTAACTATCGTCCATTATTGTTCCTGTTTATCTCTTCACGATTTATTGCTCCTGGTTCTTCTCTCTATCGTCCATTATTGCTCCTGTTTCTCCTCTCCACCGCCTATTATTCTATGTTTCCCATCTCCAATATCTATTATTGGTACTGTTTCCCCTCTCCTCAGTCTATTATTGCTCATGTTTCTACTCCATTCTGTATTACTGCACCCTGTCCTCCTCTCTATTCCCCAATTTTGTTCCTGTTTTCCTCTCTATTCCCAATTTCTACTATGTTCCTCCTCCTTTCTGTTCTCTTTTTTTTCTCTTATCCCTCATCTCTATTCCATCTGTATGCTCCTGTTCCTCCTCTAATTCCCCATTTTAACCTATGTCCCTCCTCTCTATTCCCCATGTCTGCTCCTCTTCCTCCACTCTTCCATATTATTATTCATGTTCCTCCTCTCTATTCCCAGTTTGTGCTCCTGTTCTTCCTTTATTCCCCATGTTTTTTTCCTGTTCCTTCTATATTACCCACTATTATTCATGTTTCTACTCTCTATTTCATATTATTGATGCCCTTTCCCCTTCTGTACCGTTTATTATTACTGCTGTTTCTCGTCTTCGCCGTCTATTATTGTTCATGCTTCTTCTCTCTATTGTCTATTTTTCCTTATGTTTCTCCTCTCTATTTCTCCTCTAATTCCATCGTCCATTCGTGAACCTTTTTCCCCGTCTCCACCGTTTTCCCTCTTTATCGATCATTATTGTTAATGTTACCTGTCTCCACGTCTACTATTGCTCATGTTTCTTTCCCTTCTATATTCTCCATTAGTTCCCGTTTCTACTCGGCTATTGTTACTTTGTCTCATTGTTTCTATCATAATTCTATATTTTTCCCACCTGTCATGTAACATCTCTCCCACCTGTCATGTAACATCTCTCCCACCTGTCACGTAACATCTCTCCCACCTGTCATGTAACATCTCTCCTACCTGTCATGTATCATCTCTCCCACCTGTCATGTAACATCTCTCCTACCTGTCATGTATCCTCTCTCCCACCTGTCATGTAACATTTCTCTCTCACCTGTCATGTAACATCTCTCCCACCTGTCATGTAACATCTCTCCCACCTGTAATGTAACATCTCTCCTACCTGTCACGTATCATCTCTCCCACCTGTCATGTAACATCTCTCCTACCTGTCATGTATCATCTCTCCCACCTGTCATGTAACATTTCTCTCTCACCTGTCATGTAACATCTCTCCTACCTGTCATGTATCATCTCTCCCACCTGTCATGTAACATCTCTCCCACCTGTCATGTAACATCTCTCCCACCTGTCATGTAACATCTCTCTCACCTGTCATGTAACATTTCTCCTACCTGTAATGTAACGTCTCTTTCTGTTCCATGTATCTAGTATTACTAATATTTCTTCTATCGGTGCTCTCTGTATAATCTACCTATCACAATCATCTAATTATTTTCATCCACAGAATCTAGAACTTAAAGGACAGATGATATTTCTTCAAGAAACAAATTCCATCCTCTTCCTGGGGTCGCCAAGCGTGGAGAAACTTGATGAGCTCATAGGAAAGGGAATTTATATCTCGGACATTCCCATTCACGACGCTACACGGGATGTCATTCTTGTCGGGGAGCAGACGAAAGCTCAGGTAAGTGACATTTCATAAATGAAGTTTGTGATTATATATGACTACCTATCTATCTGTATTCATTCATCTCCGTAAAAAAGTCAGTAAGACAGAAACCAGTTTGAGTGATGCAATGATGTGTGTAGTTCTTGCATGTTGTTTAGACCGATAGTCATACCCTCATTGATGTTTGGTCTCCGTAGAGTTTCTCTTGGTCTCTCTTTCTTTAGAGTATCTCTTGGTCTCTCTCTCTTTTCTTTAGAGTTTTTCTTGGTCTCTTTTCACCTTTCTTTAGTTTCTCTTGGTCTCTTTACTCTTTTATTTAGTTACTATTGGTCTCTCTCTCTCCCTTTATTTAGTTTCTCTTGGTCTCTTTTAACCTTTCCATAGTTCCTATTTGTCTTTCTCTCCCTTTCTTTAGTTTCTCTTGGTCTCTTTTCACCTTTCTTTAGTTTCTCTTGGTCTCTTTTCTCCTCTTTTTTTAGTCCCTCTTGGTCTCTCTCTCCCTTTCTTTAGAGTTTCTCTTGGTCTCTTTTCTCCTTTATTTATTTTATCTTGGTCTCTCTCTCCCTTTCTTTAGAGTTTTTCTTGGTCTCTTTTCACCTTTCTTTAGTTTCTCATGGTCTCTATCTCCCTTTATTTAGTTTCTCTTGGTCTCTTTTCACCTTTCTTTAGTTTCTCGTGGTCTCTCTCTCTCTCTCTCTCTCCCTTTATTTAGTTTCTCTTATTCTCTTTTCACCTTTCTTTAGTTTCTCGTGGTCTCTCTCTCCCTTTATTTAGTTTCTCTTGGTCTCTTTTCACCTTTCTTTAGTTTCTCTTGGTCTCTCTCTCTCCCTTTCTTTAGAGTTTCTCTTGGTCTCTATTCACCTTTATTTAGTTTCTCTTGGTCTCTCTCTCTTTCTTTACTTTCTCTTGGTCTCTTTTCACCTTTCTTTAGTTTCTCTTGGTCTCTCTCTCCCTTATTTAGTTTCTCTTGGTCTCTTTTCACCTTTCTTTACTTTCTCTTGGTCTCTTTTCACCTTTTTTTAGTTTCTCTTGATCTCTTCTCACCTTTCTTTAGTTTCTCTTGGTCTCTTTTCACCTTTCTTTAGTTTCTCTTGGTTTCTCTCTCCGTTATTTAGTTTCTCTTGATCTCTTTTCACCTTTCTTTAGTTTCTCTTGGTCTCTTTTCACCTTTCTTTACTTTCTCTTGGTCTCCTTTCACCTTTCTTTAGTTTCTCTTGGTCTCTCTCTCTCTCTCCCTTTCTTTAGAATTTCTCTTGGTTCTTCCTTTCTTTAGAATTTCTCTTGGTCTCTTTGCACCTTTCTTTAGTTTCTCTTTGTCTCTCTCTCTCTCTCTCTTCCTTTCCTTAGAATTTCTCTTGGTCTATCTCTCTCTCCTTCTTTACAATTTCTCTTGGTCTCTCTCTCCCGTTCTTTAGAGTTTCTCGTGGTCTCTCTCTCCCTTTCTTTATAGTTTTTGTGGTCTCTCTATCACTTTCTTTTTATAATTTCTCTTGGTTTCTCTCTTCCTTTCTTTACAATTACTCTTGGTTTCCCTTTCTTTATAATTTTTCTTGGTCTCTCTCTCTCTCTCTCTTTAGAATTTCTTGATCTCTCTCCCTTTCTTTAGAATATTACTTGGTCTCTTTCTCTCCCTTTCTTTATAATTTTACTTGGTCTCTTTCTCTACCTTTCTTTAGAGTTTCTCTTGGTCTCTCTCTCTCTCTCTCTCTCTCTTTAGAATTTCCTTATCTCTCTCCCCATTTCTTTAGAATTTCTCTTGGTCTCTCTCTCTCTCTCTCTCTCTCTCCCACTTTCTTTAGAATAACCCTTTCATTTGCCGTCTGGTACATATTTAAACTCTTGTGTAGGCCGCGAATTTTCTGATTGTAAATTGAAATGCTCTAGAAAAGTTCAAAAATATCGTTGACCATGGACAGAAAGACGACCCAACACAAAAATCCATAAAAACCGGAACATAGACAAAGATTGGCTATTCAAACTATCAAAAAAAGCGCATGTTAATATATATATTTTGGACATGCACAAAGATGCAATGGGTTAGAAAGATTGATTATGGAGAGAATGTGAACAAGTAGGCAGGCCAATAATATGATAGACACAGGATGTCGAAGGCCTAAATATAACAATGAAAGAAGCTGGACAACTTTCGCAGAACCGAGAGGAGTAAAAAGTAGAAATAAGAACAACATTCTCCAAATGAAACATTAAATAGATAGATAGTATATTTTCATATAATCTAAGTACATGTACGATTTATGTTCACTATCTAATTCTTACCTTTGTAGAAATATATAGCTGTTTGTGAATTATTTTATATGTTTGTGTGTTTGACTTCAAATTTTCTTACATCCTCTATACCTCTAACACGCTTATTTTCTAATGAATTTACATTCTTCGTCAGTGTCTTGTCACTTTTCAGCTCTATAGTCATTCAGTATTGAACTTCTGTCTCTGGCCTCAACTACCGAGGAGACCACGACCACGGGCTGTAATGGTACATATTGTGAAGACAGAGAACATATTTTTTTTTAAATTATTAAAATTATTCTGACTCTGTTAACTGCCTAGGGGGTCTTAGGTTTCCTTTTCCGATCCTGTAACAATAAGTTTGTGTATGGCTACATACGTCCGGCTCTGTGGCGAAGTGATACAGAGCGCGTCTATGACGGCCAAGGTACCGAGTTCGATCCAAGCCACAGGCAATTTTGCATCTGGACCGTTCGGAAAGCAACGGCAAACTACTGAACGTATTTATATTGCCTAGAAAAATCATCACAGCCAAAACATGCTGTGTTCATAACTACGTTCTGAACAGGATATGATACCAACTGCTACATACATTGGTGAAACTACATTTGTGATCCACTTAAAAGCATCCCAAAAATAATTCAGGATACAAATTGCCAAATTAACTTTTTCTTAGTAATGTTAATTTTAAGTTGTGAAAATATACCTTTGGAGTTAAATGTGTATCAAAATAGTAATTTTAGGAAATCGTTATTTTTCAACAACTTATATGTATGCTGTCCTGGCAATTGACAATTCGTATAAATATATTGGATAATTTGTGTGTGGTTTGTCCGTTAGTTAGTTAGTCGTCAGATCACCATTATGACACTCCGGACAAGTCCATAGGTGCTACCATATTCAGTATTTTTATCAGCATGTTATAACTAACTGTTTTGGTTTTGTGTTGGTTGATAACCATTATTTTGATTCCTATGTGTAACTCAGTACTTGCAACACCACGGTTTACTCCCAGGTCCTGCATTCTAGCCATAGGTACAGAAGAAGAAACACACCATATATATTCCAGTTGGTCCAACTCTACATTTAACTGTCCATCATCACTGTGATTCCCCTGCTCATGTGGTTCATAGATTACTCAAAAGCGTTCGACTTCGTCCAATATCATAAACTATGAGAGATAATTAACAGCATTGTTTTTCCAATACATCTGATTCGTCTATTCTAGTAGAAGAACTTTATGAAGATCCAACGACTGCAGTGAAGTTAAAACCGATATCTCAGAGTGGTTTCAGGTACAGAGTGGAGTAAGAGAGAGAAGCACACTTTCCCCGTACTTGTTCAACATCTACGCAGAAAATATAATGAGGAATATGAGAGAAGACATACACAACGCTGACTACCACGCTTTAAACATCGGTGGCTTCGAAATTCCTGAACTACGCTACGCAGATGACACTGTGCTTCTTTCAAACAATATAAAGGGATTCGAACAACTGATCAAGAACACAAAGAAATACAACGAATCACAATACCTATATTTAAACCCGCAATAAAACCCAAAAACATGTTAATAGATATTAACTACATAACAACCAATAATCAGAATAGACAATACCGAGATAGAATGTGTGGATAAATTCGATTACTTAGGAGCAAACATCAACGGTGCAGGAGATTGCATGGTAGAGATAAGGACGAGATTGACAATGGTATATTACAAAATAACACTGTTGCAAAACATATTTTTAAAAACAACAAAATAAAAACGAAACTGCTAATGCTATGTGCTTTCATTTGTCTGGTTGCAACATACCGCTGTGAAACATGGACTCTAAGTAAAACAGCATAAAAGAAGATCAACGCCTTCGAGATGAAGTGCTACAGAAAGATACTTAGAATATCATGGAGGACAAAAAAAAGAGAAACTCAGATATTATAAATACATTGAAGATGCTAGAGTGTTGGTTATTAAGCACAATAGCAAAAAGAAAACTACACCTGTTTGATTATATAAAGAGACACAACTGTATAGAAAGACAAATAATGGAAGGCAGAGCTCCTGAGTGGAGAAGGAAGGGCAGACCAAGAAGACGATGACTTTACTACATTAAAGATAACATAAATACGTCGTTGGAAAATTCAAGCCGCATGACTGAAGACTGAGATGGGTTCAGGGAGTTCATTGGGAAGACAATGTTCTGGAGAGAAAACGTGACATGACACACAATCACTATGGTCACACTGACAAGTATTTTGTCTGCTCTTTCATTTCCTTTAACACCCACGTGTCCAGGTACACAAATGAAAGCAACTCTCTTCAGCTCAGATTTCGTCAACTCAAGTCAATGACGGCGTAGATAACCGACTGAATCTTTCGAAACATATTCATAGAATCAGTAAGAATACAGACACATGTAGCACTGTGAGTCCCCATCCATATCATTCCCTTCGTCACTGCCATCACCCACATCGTTGTACTACGTGGTTATATAGAAAGTCCCGCTTTCTTCCCAAATACACGTCCCTGTGCATTGCGCAATAAACGCTGAAGCACTGCGCACGTACCGAACCACAGACCCATCAGTGTAGACCAGGGGTGGGCAAACTACAGCCCGCGGTCCGCATGCGGCTCGCCATTGGATATTTTGCGGCCCTCAAACACATTTTTTTAATAAAAGAACATTGTTAAAATATTTGCAAAACCTTTTATCCATATTAGAAAATATACTGTTATAGTGTAAGTCTGTTAGAAATGTAATTTATTTCAGAAGTTTTCTACATTATGTAAAACTACCTTTCTTTACAATAAAAATATTTAATTGATTACTTACCGAGAATTTTAAACAAAAACATACATAATATTATATGCGGCCCTCCAATAGCTTTACAATTTTCAATGCGGCCCTCTGCACAAAAAGTTTGCCCACCTCTGGTGTAGACAATAGTATCCCACTCTGAGAATTTTTCACTGGTTAGAGCCTGGACTTCCTAATCTTATATGCACTGAAATGTCATTATCACGTTTCCTAAAAAGTGTGATTACTACTTCAATAGAAGTTGTAATCTTTATAGGCTTATTTTTCCACTCTATTTCAGGTTTTATGTCCTCTAAAGTGTATACCGGTTTAATAATCTCCGCTTCCTTCCCAATTAATTATCGTTTCAATATCATCACACAGTGTTTGGTTCTTGCCAGCATTGATGTCCAGGTATGAACGAGCACGGCAAATACACGATCTTTGCATCATAGTAGGATAATCCATCTAGTGGCGCATTGCCACTATTTCTGTATCGCTGTGGTCATGAACATCAGATGGCAAGACAAGATTCCAGATAGCACTGTCCTTGATAGAGCTGGTATCCCCAGCATTGACACGATTCTGATGCAGACACAGATTCGTTGGGAAAGTCATTTGGTGCGTATGCCAGACCATCTTCTGCCAAAGATACTTCTCTATGGTGAGCTGGAGAAGGGCACACGATCTCAAGGTGGCCAAAAGAAGCGATACAAGAACTCACTGAAAGCCTTTGAAATAGACCACGATACATGGGAAGAGCCTGCACAAAATATATCTACATGGCATTCTACAATCAATAAGAGCGCATCATCTTGTGAAAAGAGGAGAAATGTAGCAGCTCAACAGCGGAGAGTAGCTAGAAAGTCACGGATAGACCAAGATCCGTCTACTGTCGTCATTTCCATTAAATCATGCTTCTCAGATGACCAGACTCAGCATGCGCTTTCGAATCGGTTCATCCACGGACTTCGTATTCTAATGACAACCGGTGGAAATCTTTGTTTTGTACAAAGGGCCAAGTGCAAATTTACAACATCATTCGCGGGTCATACAAAAATTATCAACTTAAATAGCAGGTTGCACTATTTTTTTGCACCTCTTGACACGAGTTATTTGCTAGTTGTTTCTTGTAGAATTTGAGCGTCATTATACACGGTACAATGTATTTCCCGATTTGCGACGCATGTGTCACGATCGCTGCATCCCACGCTGTGTTTGGGGATGTTTAGATGAGTCTACTACACTTCTAGTCCGTGTTAACATATTGATACCAAGCTGCCATTTTCTAAAATTTGCCACTAATAAATGAGTTATACATTATTTTAGTATGTACCGATCAGAAGCGTGAGTTATTTTTGTTGTGATGTCTACAAATTCTGCATGTTCACATATTTTGTGGTAAATGCCAAGGACAAATTCTGTCTATATTTCAATTTCAATTGTGTGGCAACCATGAACTCAGAGTATTGTATCTATCCAGTCACAATTAGAGGATTATTAAGTACATTATTTGGTTTACTTATTAATATAAATGTGTGGTGCTATGAAACAATATCACGGATTTATTGGATTTTTAGTCAAGGCTTAGTTATCTTCGGCAGAACAAACCAAATGATTCCACCGGGCATAAATGACCCATGGGAAGAGATCTCCCATTCGTTTCGTTCTGAACACCCTTCATTCCCACTTATCGCCCATGTCTTACCTGAGTCTGACAAGGAAGCACAGAATAGCGAGATTGTTAGATTTCATGCATGTTGTAACCGGCAATTAAGGAGGTTTTGTTGTCGAGTTGACTGTCCCATCCCATAAATCAGATGTTCTCAATCTTCGTACTGTTTGAATTCCAAAGGGGTCGCGACCCACAGGTTGAGAACCGAGGCCATAGAGGATAAAAGTGATATAGAATCCGTGCTGAAGTCGAATACGTCAGGCCGAAAAACGCAATCATCAAGTAAATCTGTAAACCGTGGCATATCACATTTTCCCGACTACATTCTGCTAATCTGCAGGAGTTTGAGACCGGACTACATTCTGCTTACCTGCAGGAGTTTGAGAAGGAACCCAGAAGAAGAGGAAAAAAAGGAATTCCCAAGTATAGATATCCTGTTGCGGCATGTCCATTTTGTGTTTGCGTTGTTTCACATTCGTCTCTTCAGACTTTGTATTACCATTTTATTACGCATCTCCATCCGACATGTGGGCCTTAATTTTAGCATCACAACTGCATCATAATCAGTGACTTATTTTACTTGTTGTGTGCCACACTGCATTTTTGTTAATGTCGAAGCGTTGCTTATGTGTGTCTTCTGCATGTGCTTCAGTCTTCTTCTGCTGCGTTCGTTCTCAAACTCCTGCATATTTTAGCATGTAGTCCAGAGAACAAAGTGTGATGTGTCTTGGATTACATCTTTGATACGATATATGCGCCTTTTTGTCTGACACATCCGACTTCGGTATGGCTTCTGAGTCATTTTTACCCCCATACGGAAGTGGACAGCCAACTCTACTCCATAGACTCCTTAGTGCCTCTTACGATATGCACTGAAGGTAAACAGTGTTGTTATTCTTTGCTCCCTATTCGGGTCTGGGCAATACACGGGCAGTGTGTTCCAGTGATTCCTAAAACTTCATCTTGGTATGTTTTCAATTGTCGTTTGGCGACAATTGAACAGTTTTGCTACTGTTCCACCTGTTATTGTTATATAAAATTGTCTGTTCTGACAGCATATTCGTCTATTATCTCCTTAACTATTTCCCCCTAGATTTGACTGAGATAGAAAGCGGCCTTCAGTGGTGACGAAATACGATCGTGGATATATCTATGTCATGTACTACTAGAGTGTTGCTGTTGAATCTATGTCATGTACCAAAGTGTTGCTGTTGAATCTATGTCATGTACTACTAGAGTGTTGTTGTTGAATTTATGTCATCTACTACTAGAGTGTTGTGTTGAATCTATGTCATGTACTACTAGAGTGTTGTGTTGAATTTATGTCATGTACTACTAGAGTGTTGTGTTGAATTTATGTCATGTACTACTAGAGTGTTGTGTTGAATTTATGTCATGTACCAGAGTGTTGTTGTTGAATTTATGTCATGTACTAGAGTGTTGTGTTGAATTTATGTCATGTACTACTAGAGTGTTGTGTTGAATTTATGTCATGTACCAGAGTGTTGTTGTTGAATTTATGTCAGGTACTAGAGTGTTGTGTTGAATTTATGTCATGTACTAGAGTGTTGTGTTGAATATATGTCAGGTACTAGAGTGTTGTGTTGAATTTATGTCATGTACTAGAGTGTTGTGTTGAATGTATGTCATGTACTAGAGTGTTGTGTTGAATTTATGTCATGTACTAGAGTGTTGTGTTGAATTTATGCCAGGTACTAGAGTGTTGTGTGGAATTTATGTCAGGTACTAGAGTGTTGTGTTGAATTTATGTCAGGTACTAGAGTGTTGTGTTGAATTTATGTCAGGTACTAGAGTGTTGTGTTGAATTTATGTCATGTACTACTAGAGTGTTGTGTTGAATTTATGTCATGTACTAGAGTGTTGTGTTGAATTTATGTCATGTACTACTAGAGTGTTGTGTTGAATTTATGTCATGTACTACTAGAGTGTTGTGTTGAATTTATGTCATGTACCAGAGTGTTGTTGTTGAATTTATGTCAGGTACTAGAGTGTTGTGTTGAATTTATGTCATGTACTAGAGTGTTGTGTTAAATATATGTCAGGTACTAGAGTGTTGTGTTGAATTTATGTCATGTACTAGAGTGTTGTGTTGAATTTATGTCATGTACTAGAGTGTTGTGGTGAATTTATGTCAGGTACTAGAGTGTTGTGTTGAATTTATGCCAGGTACTAGTGTGTTGTGTTGAATTTATGCCAGGTACTAGTGTGTTGTGTGGAATTTATGTCAGGTACTAAAGTGTTGTTGTTGAATTTATGTCAGGTACTAGAGTGTTGTGTTGAATTTATGTCATGTACTAGAGTGTTGTGTTGAATTTATGTCATGTACTAGAGTGTTGTGTTGAATTTATGTCATGTACTAGAGTGTTGTGTTGAATTTATGTCATGTACTAGAGTGTTGTGTTGAATTTATGTCATGTACTAGAGTGTTGTGTTGAATTTATGTCAGGTACTAGAGTGTTGTGTTGAATTTATGTCATGTACTAGAGTGTTGTGTTGAATTTATGTCATGTACTAGAGTGTTGTGTTGAATTTATGCCAGGTACTAGAGTGTTGTGTGGAATTTATGTCAGGTACTAGAGTGTTGTGTTGAATTTATGTCAGGTACTAGAGTGTTGTGTTGAATTTATGTCAGGTACTAGAGTGTTGTGTTGAATTTATGTCATGTACTACTAGAGTGTTGCTGTTGAATCTATGTCATGTACCAAAGTGTTGTTGTTGAATTTATGTCAGGTACTAGGTGTTGTGTTGAATTTATGTCATGTACTAGAGTGTTGTGTTGAATTTATGTCATGTACTAGAGTGTTGTGTTGAATTTATGTCATGTACTACTAGAGTGTTGTGTTGAATTTATGTCATGTACTACTAGAGTGTTGTGTTGAATTTATGTCATGTACTAGAGTGTTGTGTTGAATTTATGTCATGTACTAGAGTGTTGTGTTGAATTTATGCCAGGTACTAGAGTGTTGTGTGGAATTTATGTCAGGTACTAGAGTGTTGTGTTGAATTTATGTCAGGTACTAGAATGTTGTGTTGAATTTATGTCACGTACTAGAGTGTTGTGTTGAATTTATGTCATGTACTACTAGAGTGTTGCTGTTGAATCTATGTCATGTACCAAAGTGTTGTTGTTGAATTTATGTCAGGTACTAGAGTGTTGTTGAATTTATTTCATGTACTAGAGTGTTGCTGTTTAATCTATGTCATGTACTAGAGTGCTGCTGTTGAATGGCCTAACACAAACATATACACGAACTCGCACACGTATTGTACATACACAGGCAATAGCACACATGCACACACGCAATCACGTCATATGCACTTACGTGAACAAATATTCACACACACATAAGCCGGCATACAGATATAATCCTCATATATTCACATTCAAGCGCATCACAATTACACACATATCCTTCCACACAAACATACACACACACAATTTCATATCCTAACATCCACGCGGATCACAAACAAAATACCCAACAGCTGGTGCCAACACTCCCAGTTAAACCCATACCAGCCAGTACTTCCAGTTAAACCCATACCAGCATATGTTCACGAGAATCCGTTACTGAATAAACCCAATGATCCCCTGTCTAGTCCTGCTAATCCAGCGCAATATGCTTGAAACTTTACAACAATACAATCTTTTCCCATGAGATCTTCTCAAGGAAACTTATTTGTTAATTTCTCAACGTTTTATTTTTGCGTAGACAGAATTAAGGTGGGTAGAATATACCAAGCCTTTGTAAAATTCTTGTTTTTTGTTTGTTCATACAAATAAATTCAAGTAGGAAGGATGAGTTTCATATACATTTATTCTCAAAGAAGACTTTTTGGAGATGTATGTGTTTCTTTTTTATTCTTGATTAGCAACTGGCGTCACAGCACGTGGGGCATTTCCATAAGTGCTCCGCCCTCTGTTCCAGCAGCCTTCCGATTCGATGGTGTTTCGAGTCTAATGCCGTCGAAACAGACGTCGACATCAGGGCACAACTCTGGCTCTTGCGACAGGTTTCTTTGTTGTTCGCCCACCCACGCCGTGCCCGGAACTAGTTCAAGCACAACGTCGGTCTGTCGGAACAATATGGTAACTGTTATCGAAGGTTACGACTACGGGATTGTATAGGACGTGCCATGAAGCTTCTATAAGAAGATAACCTCAATATAAAGGCATGTCATCTACTAAGGTTTTCAGTTGCATGGGTGGTTTCTCTAGGGAGCCATTTGTGAGACCCACAGACGCAACCGCATGCGCAGATATATGTGTTTATTTATCTATCAATATTATTTATTTAAACCTCATGAATTGCGAGCAACTTGTTCTTGCTCCCTATGTGCGGTGGGGTGATTTCTCAGAGCTTTCTTTCATACCTAGGAGACTTCAGCTTTCTGTTTAATGCTATGCCTATTGTAGAAGCCTTCTACGAGGTGGGGGTATCATTTGGAGATACTGGATACTGCGATGTGGCACATATGAAAGCACCTGTTCTTTTTACCTGCATATGACTGTATGGACTTCCAAGCCATCACGCGGGTTATGTAGTTCAATGTAGTTATCAAGTGCCGTCTTAGCATCGAAGGTTGGCTACAACGGACCTCCAACCTTTTCTGGCTCTTGTCAGAATTGTCTGCCTCATTTTCAGTCTTGCATATGATTTCATGCCTGCATACAAAATGGTGGAACGTGTCTTCTTTATACACACAAAGAACCCCTCTGAGTAAGAGGTTCCTTCTCACACCACTTCATAACACCGCCCATCTATCTTCAGTGTTCACCGAGTTTCATTGTGTTCAGCTAGTTTCACTGTGTTCATCCATCGTCTCTACAAAGGTGTTCCCGAATGATTGATTTTATGTCAATTCTCACAGTTATTCAAGAATTAATTGGTATCTCTCTCTCTTCTTTTATTTCCGCACAGTGGCCACCATTTGTTAGGTCATGAATATTTTCTTCACTTCTTCTGGTGAAATTATAATTTAGGTTCTAGATTCTAATTTGAAAACTGGCTTTACAGCACGTGGGGCATTCCCATAAGTGCTACGCCCTCTGTTCCAGCAGCCATTTACTCGATAGTGTTTCGAGTCCAATGCCGCCTAAACAGACGTTGACATCAGGGCACAACTCTGGCTCTTGCGACATATTTCTTTGTTGTTCCGACCACCCACGCCGTGCCCGTAACTAGTTCAAGCACAACGTCGGCCTGTCGGAACAACATGGTAACTGTTATAGAAGGTTACGACTACGGTATAATTTAGGTATCAATTTAAACATGTATGGAGCCACTGTACCTCAGTAGTTAGTGCACTCGCTCACCTGTGTGTTTCCGGAGCCCGAAAGAGGAGAAAAGAATAGCAACACTATTACCTGTCATGCGTGTTGTAACAAGCGACTAAGATTGTTTTGAGATCGAAGTTGCCTATCCCAGCCAATAGAGGGACAAGTGACCCAGAAGACATGATGAAGTCGGATGTCTCAATCCAAAAGGCGCAGATATCGCGGCCAAGCTGTAATCCATAATACGACGTATTCCGTTCCTCAGACTACATCCTGCTAATATTTAGGAGTTTGAGAACGAACGCTGAACATTAGGAACAGCACTAGCTTTCCACAATTTTCATATTTAATCGCAAAGAAATGGTATGTCTTATGATGTTTGTTGCATGAACAACAATTGTTGTTGCAGTAATTAAAAAAAGTTTTGATGACTTCAGCCTCTGCTTCATGGCTTGATAAATTGTCACCATCAGAATCACACCGCACATAATACGTAAGTATACCCATCATGGTAACAAACATAGATGCCATCAAAAATGTTGCAAAACATAGTTTGGAAGTATCTCAAGGAGGAAATTAAGGATTGATTTGAACCGTCGAAGAACGATGTTTCAGATCCTTGGAGCAAAATAAAACTGCAGAACAACGCGTTTCCATTCTCTGGACTACATCCTGCTGAAAATCAGTAGAACCATCGTTCAACTGCAAAAGAGATCCAGCAGGAGTTTCAGAATGAAAGCTGAAGAAGAAGAAGTAGAAGATTTGCTGTAACATTCCTCCATGTTTTCATAATATTGCATGTCGTTTTTGTGTTTCATTATCATTCTGAAGATATGCTCACCATTAGAACTAATACCTCTAAAATTCTGAGGACTGCTCAGCATTAGGTATAATATCTCTGTTAACATTTTTAAGGACATTTCTCCATTAGGTTCAATACCTCTATCAAATTTTATGTTATAGTGTGACATGCTTTTGAATGCTCTATTGAAATTCTAGTGCCAGCTACTGCCGAGTGTTGTTGTATCGGATCTCAGAAGAGAATGGGTTAAGTATCTATGATCACAGAAGGCAACGGACGTCTAATTACACAATATGGATGTTCCATCAA
Organism: Meghimatium bilineatum; assembly: GCA_034231615.1. NCBI lineage: Eukaryota > Metazoa > Mollusca > Gastropoda > Stylommatophora > Philomycidae > Meghimatium > Meghimatium bilineatum. The sequence continues at coordinate 46,017,810 of CM067319.1, forward strand.
TGAAACACCTCGTACGAGATTAGGTATGAAGTATTAGTTGATGATCCTCTTCGTACACTGGACACTTCTATAGGTGCTCAGATCTCCGCTTTAGTAAATCTCACAGGGTATGCTGGTTCATTGCTGTTTTGGCAACCCAAGTCAAATTTCCAGCTATTGTTCCAATGCCAGAAACGGCCACTTATGAACATATTTTGGTCTGTTTAACTCAAGGGCACAGTGAATGATACACTGTCACAACTAAAAGCTGCAGTAAACCTGTTGCCAGCGAGAAATAAGAAGAAATTCACAAGCTATGGAAACCCACGCAAGTTAAAGGCGTGCTAAAAACATATTTATACTAGACTTATATAAAGCAAATTAAATGGTATTCCAACGTACTTCACGCTCCCAAACAAAAATCTTACGAAAATTCTCGTTTATTATTAGAAAACAAAGGAATAAGATGAACTGTTTATTTATCCGCAATACTTTCAATTTTCTTCAAGGATCTGCGTTTCTGAGAGTAGTTAGTTTCCAACGAGAGATAGCTGCACCAAGTCACGCATATCGTAGCCCACTCCTACTATTCGATCGACACATCTTACTATTCTCATGTATTGCCTGGTACAAATTTATTGTTTCTTAAAAGGGTACGATTATCAGGATAGATGGTCAAGCCTCATCTCAGATTGTCTGAGCACGTTTCCTATCTATTTCTAACTAAATATTATTCATGGTATCATGTTTTTCTGTTTGCTACAAGACATCTGGCCTTGGTTGCTGATTTCTTATCTAAATGTAACACTGACAATCAATTGTCTTCTGTACTAGTGTGCGATGTTCAATGTCATGTACATTGATTTCTTTAGTCATCCCTGCAGTGTATATGCACTTTGTACGTGATGGGTCATTTCTTACTGACTATTCAATGTTGTTTGTATTGCAGAGTTGCCATAATGGTTATGTATGACCAAATTTGATGAATTTGGCTATTTTTAAGTGCCATTGGACATACAATTTTGTTCATTTTTTGTATTGTTGATCAGTTTGAAAGTATTTCCAATTTTTCATATTGTATATTGCTTGAATTCTTCTTCTTCGGCGTTCGTTCTTAAACTCCTGCCGATTAGCAGGATGTAGTTCGGAGAACGGAATGAGTGGCCCCATGTTTTCCAGCTTAGCTTTTGTGGTTTTGAGATAGATGTTCCATCTCATGGAGAGTAACATTAACCCAGAAGTCATGCTAAAATCAGATGTGTCTGACCAAAAGACTAAGATATCACAGGCAAAGTTGTACAATATACAGACACAACACATTCCGTTCTCCGGACTATATCTTGCTAATTACGGGAGTTAGAGAACAAACGCTTAAAATAAAGAATATCGCAGGTATTTTACTCAATTTCATTCTTTTAATTAAACCGAAAACACTTGTAATCTTTCTGTGAAGCCCGCTCTTTCACTGTACCCATCTATCTTCACTGTATCCATCTATCTTCACTGTATCCATCTATCTTTAATGTATCCATCTATCTTCACTGTATCCATCTATCTTCACTGTATCCATCTATCTTTAATGTATCCATCTATCTTTAATGTATCCATCTATCTTCTATCTATCCATCTATCTTTACTGTATCCATCTATTTGCAATGTGTCTATCTATCTTCATTGTGTTGATCGATCTTTAATGTATCCATCTATCTTCACTGTATCCATCTATCTTTAATGTATCCATCTATCTTCTATGTATCCATCTATCTTCACTGTATCCATCTATCTTTAATGTATCCATCTATCTTCTATGTATCCATCTATCTTTACTGTATCCATCTATCTTCACTGTATCCATCTATTTGCAATGTGTCTATCTATCTTCATTGTGTTCATCTATCTTCACTGTATCCATCTATCTTCACTGTATCCATCTATCTTCACTGTATCCATCTATCTTCACTGTATCATCTATCTTCACTGTATCCATCTATCTTCACTGTATCCATCTATCTTTAATGTATCCATCTATCTTCACTGTATCCATCTATCTTCACTGTATCCATCTTTCTTCACTGTATCCATCTATCTTCACTGTATGCATCTATCTTTAATGTATCCATCTATCTTCACTGTATCCATCTATCTTCACTGTATCCATCTATCTTCACTGTATCCATTTATCTTCATGCTAGAGAATCTGAACATTGACAGCAAGGATTTAAGAATAATCAAGAACATGTACTGGCAACAAACAGCAGCAATAAGAGTAGGAAATCAATTTTGCCCTTTTCAACAAATAAAACAAGGAGTCAGACAGGGATGCGTGCTTTCACCAGACCTGTTCTCTTTATACAGTGAAAACATATTGCGTGCAATAGTAGATATCCCAGGAATATCAATGGGAGGACATAACATAAATAATTTGAGATATGCGGATGACACTGTTCTGATTGCAAAAAGTGAGGAAGACCTTCAAAATTTAATTAAAGTAGTAGTCACAGAAAGTAAAGAGAAAGGCCTCTTCCTAAATATCAAGAAAACAGAAGTAATGGTTATTTCAAAGAAACAAAATAACACACCTTGCAAGATCAAAGTGAATGATGTAGTATTAAAACAGGTCCACCAATTCAAATATTTAGGCACAATGATTACAGCAGATGGAAGACGTTCAAAAGAAATAAAATGCAGAATAGGACAGGCAAAAACAACATTCAGAAAAATGAACAATATACTGTGTAATAAGACCTTGTCATTAGAGGTGAGAGAGTTCTGCAGTGCTATATAACCCCTATACTAACATATGGGTGCGAGTCTTGGACAATAAACAAACTGGAATGTGGGAGATTGGAGGCAACAGAGATGTGGTTCTACAGAAGAATGCTGACAATGCCATGGACTGCCAGAAAAACTAATGTAGAGGTATTAAAAGAGTTAAATGCGAAACAGATCTTAATCAACAATATAAGAAAAAAAACAATTTTTTTTTTGGCCACTTCATGAGACAGGCAGGTTTAGAGAACATAATCACAACAGGCAAGATTGAAGGCACCAGAGACAGAGGGCGACAACGTGAGAAAATATTAGACAGTTTGACAACTTGGCACGGCAAGGAAACAACAACGACTTTGATACATAATACTGTGGACAGAGAGCTGTGGAGAGCCATGACCGCCTACGCCACCCGGCATGGCACCTGATGATGATGATGATAATGATGTGTTAATCTATCTTTACTGTGTTAATCTATTTTCAGTGTAAATCAGTCTGACTTCACTATGTCCTATAGTGACAAAGTCGTCAAGTAATTTACCTTAGTTTCAGGAAGTTACTGATTTAAAAGAACACTGCCAGGACAATGACAGCACAAGACAAAAGAAAAATAGTGACTACAGAAATGACACGTCTACGAAGAATTTTCGAAGTGTCATTAAGAGATAGAATTAGAAAAGATAACATCAGACAGATAACCAAAACAATAACAGTATTGGAACACATCAAAAGACAACAGATCAAGTTGTTTTCACACGCTTCCAAGACTACCGACAGATAGCATGCCATAAATGACACATAGACATACCGGTTATAAAGCCAGAGGCAGACCATGTAAAAGATGGATCACAGAAATCAAAGAAGCCACAGGAACACGCTTACAAACAGCGCACAAGAAGGCCATCTCCTTAGAACTCTTCCACCCCTGACGCCGCAAGACAAACAAGGGCCACAGCGTATAGATAGATTGACCGATTTTAAATCGGTCGACGACGTCTTGTTTAAAGTACATTTTCCTGAAGACTCAAGTCATCGATTGAACTACGTTTGTACATGCAATGTGTGACATTCTCGAAATGCAGCTCTTTTCAAATAGCCATACATACTGTAAAACTCAGTACAGCGTTGCCAATGTCTTCACATATTTATATTCTTTATTCATTAACACACTTCTTATATAAATGAGTTTGTACAAGTATGACTTACATACTGTACAATCGAGTACAGTGATGCCAGTATCTTCACGTATTCTGATTCTTTATTCATCGGCAGAATTCTTATATAAATGAGTTTCGCAGTCTAACATATTTTTTCTAAGCTCTTGAAATTGCCATGACGTCTTTGTTCACATGTAGACGTTAGGATAACGAGAGACACACGAAGCAGACATATATGAGTTCAAATATTGTCTTGAGGTATTAAGTCCAAGCAGCGCTGTTTACCGAAGACAAACGTATTATCCCCGCACTATGTAAACTGTGTTCCAGCGGTACACAAATCTCCGAAGGCTCAAATTTTAATCCATGAAAATGAAACGACGCATATTGTTTTAGAATTTCCTTTTCTACGAACATTCAGAGACAATATGTACAGAAGTTCCTGACTCGCTGACGGTAAGAGAAAGTCTAGCTTATTACAAACTATGTCCAATATCACAAGACCCAAATCTAGAAATTGTGTGACATGTTACTAGACAATGCGGAGTTTTATTTGAAAAGGTAGATTAATGCTTATGGCGCCCGTGTGTTGCCGGGGCCCAAAAGGGAGCAAAGAATAGCAACACTGTTTACCTTTCACGCATGTTGTAAAAGGCGACTAAGGAGGTTATGGGATGGAGTTGGCTGTCCCATTCCATATAGGGTCAGTGACCCAAAACCATGCTGAAGTCGGATATGTCAGGCCGAAAGGCGCAGATATCGCAGCAGTGCTGTAAACTATGACTTAACGCATTCCGTTCTCCGGACTACATCCTGCTAATCTGCAGGAGTTTGAGAACGAACGCAGAAGAAGAAGAATGCTTATGGCAGACGCACAGATAAGGGAGGGTTTTTGTGATTCAATCCCCGTCTCATTAGGATATCAGGACATTACATCTGGTACTAGGCAGCACGCCATAAATGGGATACATTTGAAATTGTTTTCCGATAAAGGACACTACAATTTCACGTAAATGAACGTTCAAAAAGGGTTCAAAAGTCGTAGAGGATTGACTTCACTGTACTCGGTTTTCCATATGTACTCCGTCACTCTCAAGAGAATACCACTCATAGCACGTAACTCCGTAGCTTCAAAATATAATCACAGGGATCTCCGAAAATATCCAACTTGTAAACAAGACGACACCAGCTGGATTCGAATTCATGACATCTTGAATACAAGGCGGACAGGTTGACCACTATGCTAAGGAGATCACATATTATCCATAAAAATACGGAAATTGATATATTTTTTTATGTAAATCTCTCCACTACCGGAGACTTATCTACGGCTCTGCTTTCAGGGGAACAGCTATAATGTTAAAGTATAAAATTTATCAGTAATTTCCTCTGAGAAATAGAAATGTGTTAGTAAGTTAACAGACACTCAAACAAGCGGAAGGGTCGTGATACTGACCTCCCAACCCCCACCCCACAGGAACTCATTCATATGAATATCTTAGTTATATATTGTTAATTATTTTCGTGCTATTATATCATATATCAATTCACGGATGTTACCATCGATATCTCCATTCGTTAACGTTACTATCTATACATCCGTTCATTGATGTTACCACCGATACATCAATTCGTTTATTTTACCACTCATAAATCCATTAACTAATGTTACCACCGATATATACATTCATGGATGTTACTACCGATATATCCATTTATTGATGTTACCACCGATATATCCATTCATTGATGTTACCACCGATATATCCATTCATTGATGTTACCACCAATATATATCCATTAATTGATGTTACCACCGATATATCCATTCATTGATGTTACCACCGATATATCCATTCATTGATGTTACCACCGATATATCCATTCATTGATGTTACCAGCGATATATCCATTCATTTATGTTACCACCTATATATCCATTCATTGATGTTACCACCGATACATCCATTCATTGATGTTACCACCGATATATCCATTCATTGATGTTACCACCGATATATCCCCGTATCTCAAATAGCTTAGGGCCTTATCAAGTCTAAATTCGGCGCTGTCTATGTTTATCATTTAATAATTGAAATATTTAATTATTTAGGCTTAGGGTTGGGGTTAGTTATGTAAAACACAACTATCATAACCCTAAATCTAACCCAAACCCTAAAATAAATTACTATTTAAATTATTAAATGATGAACATGAAATTTACAAAGACAAGAGAAATTACCCGATTATGTGGTGGCGTCTACTTGTACTGCACCAACAGTTTTTTTAAAAAATACCATCGAGATCAAGCAGAATGTAAGCCAGACAGACCGATATATGGACTTTGTGGTAAACGTGTCTAGTACTGATACAATAATTTGGTTGCAGGTTTGAATGTAATGAAAAATCTGCGTAAAGAATGGCACTTATATTCTGCATGACATTACCGTCTTTGAGTAAGAGGTTCGGATCTCCATGGCACAGTGATTAAGTCGCTCGCCTTATAATCGCGGGTTTGAACTGGGCTCGTGACGTCGTGTTTACAAAGTGGTTTTTTTTCCCGAATATTCACAGAAATTGTCTCTTGAAGTTATGAAGTTGCATACTTACCGGTACTCGTCATACGTCGTGCCACGTCATTGAGAGGGACTGAGTACAGATGGGAAAACCCGAGTACAATGAAGCCAATTTTCAACGCATTTTCAAACATGTTTTCTTTCTCAAAATAGTGAATAACGCAAGAAAAGTTATCTTCTGAGTATGAAATAAAAACCGCTGGAGGAAAGCCTCCCAGATCCCTTTCCCCGTTGCATATAGGAAACAAGAACTTCATATCAAGTAATTCTCAGAAATTGATACAAACATATTGATACACACACACACACACACACACACACCACCGAGTTTTATTAGAGAATACTGTGTTAGATCATACACGTTTCGTTGACCGACGATATACCTAGGGAAGATATGGTCAGTATCATTCCTGTCCTATTTACTTTCTCAGAGAATCTGGTACCCATTTCCTTAATCTGAGTCCATCTATAATCCGGTTGTTGTTTTAGATTATTATTGCAGATTAATTGTAAAATCGAAAATAACCGCTGAAATAGGAACCGCTTGTCAGCGAACCAGCCGGAAACTTTTAGCAGGTAATAATTAGTATTAAATTTAAAAGTAGTAGGATGGGCGCCTGTGGATATGTCTATAGCGACGCAAGACAGAGATAAAAAGGTCTTTCACATTTGACCGTGGTTAGATTTGAAGTTTGTAATCCACGTGGAAGTACTTGAAATCAGAAATCTCGTACAACTGGTCTACTAGCGATATGATTACAGACGTCCATTGTTCAGTGGAAGTGGTAATAACACTGAACGTATTAGTTACCACAGCCGAAGTTGGATGTGTCGGTATATTGACGCACATCAAACTGATATACAGAGCATTTTTTTGTTCTCTGGACCACATACTGGTGGAAATCTAGTAGGATCCGTATCCTGCTATAAGAAGGATCTTGAGAACAATTTTTTTTAAAGTAGGAGGTGATAATTATTTTTCTTCTTAAGAATCTAAAGGAAAGCAAGAAATAGCTTAACTGCGGCCTGCTATGCATATCGTAAGAAACAGCTAAGGAGGTTTAGATGAGGTGTGATTCTCTATTTTATCCAAAAGAGGCTTAAATGACACTGAAGTCATGTTGATGTCGAATTTATTGATCTGAAAACTAAAGATAACGCTACTGAGCTATAAACCATCACACAGAATTTTTCATTTTCCGGACTACGTACTGTTAATTTGCAGGTGTCTGAGAACGAACAATTGTGTAATGACTATGTCTGAGAACGAACAATTGTGTAATAACTATGTCTGAGAACGAACAATTGTGTAATAACTATGTCTGAGAACGAACAATTGTGTAATAACTATGAATTCTGTTACAGCAGATGGTACAGCACATTTTGAGGAGTCATGTGACGTATTCCTTCCAGAACGTTGTCTTCCCAATGAACTCTCTGAACCTCTCTCTGTCTTGGGCGATGCGGCTTGCATTTTCCAGCGATGTATTCATGTTATCTTTAATGTCGTCAGTCCATCGTTTTCTTGGTCTGCCCTTTCTTCTCTTCCCATGTACTCTTCCCTCCATTATTTGTCTTTCTAAACAGTTATGTCTCTTTATATGACCAAACAGGCGTAGTTTTTGTTATTGTGTTTAGTAACCAACACTTTGGAATCTTCAATGTGTTTATAATATCTGAGTGGATTCCATATGGTCCTCTCCGATAAATGAACCTAAAAGGGGACCCGTTGTGAAACAGTTTAAGACAATCTCCAATCGGTGAGCCTGCAGTTAAAACAAGAAACTCAACATCTCACTGATTGCCAAAGCAACTATTTTCTGTGCAAAGAAATTCTTTTCTCAATGGTTGTTTAGTGAAGACTTCAAAAATAATGTGTTCTAATAAAAAAGAAGCAGTCCTTCCCAAACATCATTTTATAAAAGTAACACTTTTGCATACAGAATGGATTTTTAAAAAGGATGATTCATTTGAGCACTTGCTGGAAAATGCAAAAACGTTTGTTTGTCGCTATAGAGGATGTTGAAAGTACAGACATCGTAAACTTTGCACAAGTCGTATTCTGGTTGAATGATGTCAATGGGCATTTAATTGTTACTGAAGATTGAAGTTCAAGTGCTTGATTTGCATAACACTGCCTGAGAATCAGATATTCCAAACGTTCTTAGAAATGTCTTTCAATCTGAGATACTTAACAAAAACTCGAAAGGAGGAATTTAGAACATCAAGTGAAACATTTTACAGTTCTCAAATAAGACTCAATCGACGTTTCGACCAAAAAGGTCTTTATTAAGAAAAAAAACACAAGACAAACGAGACAAAAAAAATGAAGCTAATATAGCCAATATATTAGACTATATATTTAAGACCATAGAAGCATTGAAGTATTACAATAGAAATGAAAGACAATAATACAAATATCCAAGAAATATTCACCAAACATAATAGCTAAGCCGTAAACAAATAGAGTAATTAATCTCTTAGACCCATAGGTCATAATGCACTTACACATCCTCTGGTGCATTAGCCACCGACAATGTTTCATTTGTTCCTATCATTGGATATGTTCTCAGCCTCATTTCATGTAATGTTCATCTGTCAATTTCTTCACTGTCTCTCATCTTCTTCTTCTTTTGCTAGGTTTTTCCCTGTCTCCTATTTCAATTCCGGTTCCATATCTCCAAAGGCAAATCACTGAAATTCTAGATATGTATTTTACTTATTTTATGAGCGTGTGCTATATCCATCTCCATTTTCTTTCTTTTATCTGACTATCTATAAGATTTTGTTCCGTTTATCTCCAGACTATTTCATTTCTTATATAATATATAATAAATTAACATTTAAACACGAAAATAATTGTATTGAAGACCAAAACATCACATCGTACCATTTTTAAAAAACCAGTTCGCCGGGCACAGTAGGAGATAAACCGTTACAGAGTAGAGCTGATACACACATGCTGCCTGGCGATAAATAGGAAGACTGTCACAGGCTAAGAAAGCTGACTTGATTTAAAAGCATTCCGAAAACGGATGTGCTAATACATGAAGCAAATCATACTGTAGTGCATCGCACTTAACGCTTTCCAACGGAAATCACACGAAATTTCCTGTTTGCTATTAGAGAGCGAACGCAGAGAAAGATGAAGACGACTAATAGATTATTAGAATAAAAATTGCCCGTGTGTTGCCGGTACCCAAAAGGGGAGCAAAGAATAGCAACACTGTTTACCTTCCACACATGTCGCAAAAGGCGACTAAGGAGGTTATGTGATGGAGGTTGGCTGTCCCATCCCATGTAGGGTCAGAGACCCAAAGCCATGATAAAGTCGGATGTGTCAGGCTGAAAGTCGCAGATATCGCAATGCTGTAAACCATGACACAACGCATTCAGTTCTCCGGACTATATCCTGCTAATCTGCAGGAGTTTGAGAACGAACGCAGAAGAAGAAGAAGAAGAAGAAAAATAAAATTACGAAAATAGTTGAAGGGACGTACGGATTGGAGAATAAAATAATCGTCTCTGTGATGTATTCTCTCTGTGATGTATTCTCTCTGTGATGTATTTGAAACACACGTTCAGACTGTTATGAGAGAATAAACGCTTTCATCCACTTCATTCATTGAGATTACATGAAATATGAAACTTCACGTGAAGATATGCCCGGATATAATTGCCGGAACGCCAGAGAAGATCCTAGCACAAAAAATCACAGGCTCCAATTGTAACATCGTTTGCTGTGTGCCTTTTTAGACGTGCAGACCTTGAACTAACTGCTATCATTTGTTCATTACTATGTACACCTTGTGCTGAGGTACGCTTCTTTCAACCTCAGATGTGAGTTTAATTTGATTATATCAAAGCTTTTTTCACCATTAAGAAGTAATGATCCTGGTTCAGGTGATACTGTTACCATAATTCTGAAAGTTGGTATGCTTTTATGATAATACCTGTTATACAACTTTCTTCTTTGTTTTTACATAATTCCAGATCTTTATTTCCGTGCAAGGCATCGGCTTCTTACGATTCTGTATCACTGCGCTGCATCATAAATCACTATCGTTAAACAAATATGAAAAACAATATTACTAATATTTTAGTTATTTATTATTTCTTAAAATTATTTTTTTTTGTATCTCATATTGTTGTACTCATCTACTAATGAAAGTTTTTAATTATTATTTCCGATACATATTCGGTAATATACATATTATATTATCTTTAACAGTTGTTATTTGTTATTTATTATATTATCATTATTCTTTGTGTGGTAAATATTTTTTTGGGTAAACACATCTCTAACGTGGTAGCAGTTTCTATTCAGAAATTACCGATTAACCTTTATTGCAACACATCTCTAACTTAGCAACAGTTTCTATTCAGGATGTTACGATTAACCTTTATTGCAACACATCTCTAACTTAGCAACAGTTTCTATTCAGGATGTTACGATTAACCTTTATTGCAACACATCTCTAACTTAGCAACAGTTTCTATTCAGGATGTTACGATTAACCTTTATTGCAACACATCTCTAACTTAGCAACAGTTTCTATTCAGGATGTTACGATTAACCTTTATTGCAACACATCTCTAACTTAGCAACAGTTTCTATTCAGAACTTACCGAATAACCTTTATTACAACACATCTCCAACTTGGTAACAGTTTCTATTCAGTATGTTACGATTAACCTTTATTGCAACACATCTCTAACTTGGCAACAGTTTCTATTCAGAAATTACCGATTAACCTTTATTACAACACATCTCTAACTTGTTAGCAATTTCTATTCAGAACTACCGAATAACCTTTATTGCAACACATCTCCAACTTGGTAACAGTTTCTATTCAGTATGTTACGATTAACCTTTATTGCAACCCATCTCTAACTTAGCAACAGTTTCTATTCAGGATGTTACGATTAACCTTTATTGCAACACATCTCTAACTTGGCAACAGTTTCTATTCAGAAATTACCGATTAACCTTTATTGCAACACATCTCTAACTTAGCAACAGTTTCTATTCAGTATGTTACGATTAACCTTTATTGCAACACATCTCTAACTTGGCAACAGTTTCTATTCAGAAATTACCGATTAACCTTTATTGCAACCCATCTCTAACTTGGCAACAGTTTCTATTCAGGATGTTACGATTAACCTTTATTGCAACACATCTCTAACTTGGCAACAGTTTCTATTCAGAAATTACCGATTAACCTTTATTGCAACACATCTCTAACTTCGTAACAGTTCCTATTCATGACGTAACGATCAACACTTCTTGTATAGGATCGCTAATGTGGTAGCATATCTTACACAAAACGTGAAAATCAAACCAGTATTTTCTGGCTGTGGTGATTTTCTAGGCAATGTTTACTTTCAGTATGCTGTCATTAGCATGATGTCCTAAACATCAAAAAACAGAAGTAATGATTATTTCAAAGAAACAAGACATCACAGCTTGCAACATCAAAGTGAATGATATAGTATTAAAACAGGTCCACAATTTCAAGTATTTAGGTACATCGATTACAACAGATGGAATAAGTTTAACAGAAATCAAAAGCAGAATAGGGCAGGCAAAATCAACATTCAGAAAAATGGAAAATATTTTGTGTAATATTATCCTTGTCATTAGAGATGAGGAAGTGCTATATAACTCCTATACTAAAATATGGATGCCTGGACAATAAACATACAAGAAATTGGGAAATTAGAGAAGAGATGTAGTTCTACAGAAGAATGCTGAGAATACCATGGAGTGCCAGAAAAACTAATATTTGTGGATGTGTTGAAATAGTCAAATGCTAAACGGAGCTTAGTCAATATTTTTTACGAAAAAAGACAATCTTCATTTGTTGACCACTTTATGAGACATGGAGGTTTAGAGAATATAGTCACAACAGACAGGATTGAGGGTAACAGAGACAGAGGGCGACAACGTGAGAAAATATTATATAGTTTAACAACCTGGCACGGCAGGGAAACACCAACAATTATGATACATAATACTAGAGACAGAGAGCTGTGGAGAGCCATGATCGCTTACTCCAGCCGGCATGGCACCTGATTATGATGATTGCTATCTGAACGTTTCAGAAGCACAGCTGTCTGGGATAGGAGTACAACATGGTACCTTTACCTTCCACAGTCTTTGATAAGCTGTAGATACGGAATGAATAATTTATTCGGTTGAAAACTGATTCTGTGATTAGTGAAGCTGGAATAGTCCCTGTAGTATATATTATGATGTCTGTGCTGTTGCTCCGCAGATGCAGGCTGCAGACTCCTTGGTGTTGATTTGGTCTGTATGTTTCAGAAGGCAGTGCCTCGTTCTCAGTCAAAATATCGTGATGTGTTCGTTTCTGTTCAATCTATTGGTTTCGTGCTCTGGTTTGTAGTTTCCGTTTAGTTCTGTCCTTTGAAGTCTTATTGTTTAGTTTTGCTGAAACTTTGGGATACTTGGTAATAATGGAGATTATTCCAGTTTTTTTTTTCTATGTCTTCTTCTTTTGCGTTGCGAGGGGTGCAACATTTAGTTGTCATCTACAGCACTACTACTTTAGTTTTGCTGTATAATTCGGAGATAATTTGTGTGATATTGTTTTATCTTGTTTGGTATGTTGAATGGTGTGATGCTGCGTAAGGAGATAAATTCTAGCAAACATGTAAATATCACGAAAAGAAGCTGAGAGAAGCTATTGAATGGGTTGTCATTCTGGCACATGATAATGCCACTAACTGAACTTGTAACAAACAACACAAGATGTAGAAAGTTGCAGAGAAACATGATAATCTAGTCCACTATGCATGAAACTTCATTTGTTACATAATAAATAATTTCACAGTTTTTATTAATTATTCTGTTTAAATTTTAATGAAATATTTTTTATTGGCGTATATTTTAAGCATTCATTCAGTTACTGAAAATATCAGCAGAAATACAGTATGTTTGATATCTTCTGAAAGAGGATGAGCAATTATATTTTCCCTGGTCGGTAATTTTTTTTTAAATCACCTAATCGCAATCTTACAACAGAGAATCAAGCTTTTTTTTTTTAAATCGTTATATCAGTTTATAAAAGTTACTTCTGTTCTGTTAAAAAGGTAAAGCATCAAACGACAACAATGATATCAATTGTGCTATCACAATAACCATCATTGAGAACATTGACGCTTTAGTAAGTGTATCAATCAATCAATTAATAAACCCGTAACCCTTCAGGGTCGTAGGGGTACCACAATGGATGCCTCAGCACACAGAGTCCTCCAGCGAATTCTATCCTCAGCGATGCGGATGAGTGTTGAAATATCTTGCCCTGTTCATTCCTTGATATTGTCTGTCCATGCTTTTATTTGTCCTCCTCTGCTTCTTCCACCATCGACTGTCCCCCGCAGTATTGTTTTTCACAAGGAATCGTGCCTGCATACATGTCCGAACCATGCTAGTTTTCGTCATTTCACTATTGAAAGCAATGGCTCCTGGACACCTGCACACATCTCTACTTTATTTCTTACGTACACATTGGTCTTATGTTCCCTATAGGAAATTCGTAGAATTCTTCTGTAGCATTTGTACTCGAAAGCCTTTAATCATCTCTCCATGTCCGCAGTGTGTCCAACTCTCACAACCATACAGCACAACAGAAAGCACCAACGACTTATACAGTTTGATTTTCACTCCAACACTGATGTTGTTTTTCCAAATCTCAGTTAGCCTTGACAAGGACGCTAAAGCCATCTCCAGCCTTATTTTTAGTTCTGCTTTGCATTTACCATCGCTGCATATACTGGATTCGAGGTATTTTAAGGTATTCACCTCCTCAAGCTTATGTCCATTCATCATGATATTAGTCTGGTTTTCTGTGTCTCTGCTGTTTACCAAGATTGTGTTCTTATCTGTATTGATTTCCATTCCGTACTTGCTGGTATCTTTTTCCAACTCTGCTGTTAATTCTTGCAATGATTGTTCTGAACAGTTTTCGGTAAGTTTAATAGCTTTGTTTTTTATTCTCTGTGTGTGATTATCCATTGTAGTATTTCAGTGGGCAAAAGGTTTAGCTAGTGGTGCCCATCTCCTCTCCAGCTGTCATTGTGTATACAGAAGTAAGTGTATACAGAAACAGCATTCCAATTACATTTAAAAAGTCAAATTAACTTTCTGTAAATCACGTTCACCCTTTTTTGCAAAACAAATTCATCTGTTAAATTACTTTCATCATTTTTTACTAATTAACTGAAGCGTTTTGAAAATCAAATTAACACTTCTGTAAATAATATCACCCTTAACAGATCATTCACCTTTTTGAAAATGAATCTCATGTTTTTGGAAATAAAATTCACCAGTTGCTTTTTTTCAATGTAAGATGTGCAATAAGAATTAAGTTCTACTTGAGTTATCGTGAAAAGTAGCCATTCTAACATCATATATATATATGGGCTAAAGATATTAGGTTTAAACCCAGCTATGGTCATCTGTACATCGAACCATTCAGAAGGCAACGGCCACCTACTGAATGAATTTACATTGCTTAGAATATCACCACAGCCAAAACATGCTAGGTTCATCGCTACGTCTAACAACGATATGTTACCAATCAAGCCAATAGATAATATGGAAAAACTCTTCCCTCCCCCCCCCCCCCAATCCTTTTATGACATCCGAAAACTGCAAGTTAAAAAGAGCGAAAAATCTCTCCTCTTATTTTACGACCGTAGTTGTAACCTTCGATAACAGTTACCATGTTGTTCCGACAGACCGACATTGTGCTTGAACTAGTTACGGGCACGGCGTGGGTGAGCGGAACAACAAAGAAACCTGTCGCAGGGGCCAGAGTTATGCCCTGTTGTCGACGTCTGTTTCGGGGGCATCGAACTCGAAACCCATCGAGTCGAATGGCTGCTGGAACAGAGGGTGGAGCACTTATGGGAATGCCCCACGTGCTGTGAGGACAGTTTTATAATCAAGAATCATGCATCTTATTTTTCATGAGTTGAATGAACGTCACGAAGAATTTCACGAAATAAACGAAAGTACCCACAAAAACCTGGAAATTAGGATAGTTCTCACAAAATACCTGGAAATTAGAATGGTTCCCACAAAATACCTGGAAAATAGGAAAGTTCCAACATAAACCTCCAAATAAGGATAGTTTTTTTTTTTTTTAAAGTCCTGGAAATTAAGTAAGTACTCACAAAAAACGTGTAAATTACCTGTTTTTAATGTAAGCACTCTCCACACTCTCCTGCTGAAGACATATCAACGACCCTGCTACCAATGTATTATCTTGGCTCAGCCGTGACCTTCGTTAATAAAGTCTGTGTTCTTCGTGTCACAAGTCTGTGTTAGTTAGGCCACTTTCACAATTACCACGCATTTCATTGGTCATTTATTTATATAATATTTCGCCAGCCAATGAAAAGCGCAGAAATATTCGGATTGTTCTTACACTTTGAAATTAAATTGATTAGCACTCCGAAGTGTTTACAAAGGTCACGACTGAGATAGGTCACAACCATGACCAACCAACAAATAAGACCTGCCAGTAGAATAAAAACACGTCTTCATGCGTGACGATGTTTATTATCACTGTATATTTGTTGATCACTGTTTATTTACTTTGTGCCGCCCCGATATCACTTGACAATGCCGACCAACAAAATGCTTGAAGATAATTGTTAACAGGACGTACTTCTTTATTCGATCTTCTGGGTTGCGAACTTTTACTCTTTTTTCCCTATGCCTGGTGATAGAATGTGCATGTCTTCTTCAACTGTGTTGTGACTGTATAAAGGGTGTTAGTGATGGAGGGGTTTGGTGGTAACAGTTCTTTTCCTAGGTCTTGTAGTGCATGCCATTCAATAATGTGGTGTTCTACTGTTACCTTTTCTTGTCTGTTGCAGTGGTTGGATTATGAAGTATTTTCTGCGGTAATTATTTGTAGGTTTTTGTTAAGTTAACATGACGTAAAAAGGCTTCTTTTTATTCAACTGATACAATCGACCATGTCACGTCGTCCATTTCCTCAATTTCTTTGAGATTTCATTTGTATTCTACTATTGTCTAGCTCCTTGTTTTGTGACGAGCTCGGGATAGTTCAGATTCTCGTTGTTTCGCAAACTACAATTCAAATATAGTACGTTTATAATACCGCAGTTAATGTATTATTTGAAGTATTAAAATAAAAGGTTTCATTGATTTCTTCCTAACCAGGATGGCTTGAAGAAACGAATGGAACAACTTAAGAGAAGCATAGAGGCGGCCAGCAAGGCTGTGGACGTTGAAAAGCAGAAAAACGTTGACCTATTATTGGAAATTTTTCCGCCAAAAATTGCGCAGAAACTATGGAGAGGTAATCATCACAAACACACACACACACACACACGAAACACACACACATATATATACACACATACACACACAAAGCACACACCACACATAAACATAGTGTGGTATATAAAATGACTGTGAGCTGACGTCACACAGAGACGCATTGAATATCCATAATTCATAAGACGTGGCGTCACCACCAATGTGAACAGTGACTTTTTTAACACCCATTCATACACACTCACACACATACACTCACACACACAGGCACACACACAGACACAGGCACACATAAACACACACAGACAAGTATAATTTTTCTATTTTATTTAAGTTAATTTACGAAATTACTACTTATAAACCAGATGAGGGGTGGAAATTACCACCCAAACATCGATTTGTGGCCGTGTTTTCATTGTCCGAATGTCCAGTGAAATATTTTCTGAAATAAAATTAGAAATTAACGTAGATGGATGAGAATTTTTGACTTACAACTAACGAAGAGGAACAATGAACTCGAAATGCCACTGTGCATACTGCGCACGTTAATATAACTTGGTCGTTTTCAAATAAATACGGATTCGCTGAAAAGACAATAGTCATGATCAAAATCTAAAAAAGAAAGATTTGAATTTTCTAACAATTAAACACTGTTATATAAAAGAAATGTCCAGGAAACCCTCGTCCACGTTACAGCGGTTGATCTGATGTTGAGATCTTTGTGTGTAAGAAAAAACATGCCCATAAAATGGTGAAAATATGTAGAAGATTGACTTATCCTCGAATTTCGCTATATCTCCTCCGATTTTCGCAACGAGACGACAGGCCGTCTGTCAATTGTACCAATCATTATACATATAATATAACACGATAATTAACATGGCGTGAAATAGAAACAAAAATGAATGACAGTTAAAGAAACACAAAGCTGTTAAAGTGCAGTGACAACCTACGTCCACATCGCATGAACTAGAAGAGGAAGATGGCTGCTATATCCATATATGTGTCAACCAACAGCATAGTGGCAACGGCATAGGGATGTTGGGGAGAGCTTTGTGACCACCGCCTCCAATTTCATATACTATCTAATACACATTTCCTGATGATGGGTCCATATATTTCAACCGATGGTAGTCTACAGCTTGTATATTCTTGCTGAAAACAATTAACCTTCATCGCCTGACTGAGAAGTCAGTGCACTGATCTTCCTCGACTCCTTTGTAAATAAATATACTCTTAGATGTTGGGCAGGACAGACATGAACTTGTATTACTAAAATATAAAACCTACCCCTTATAGTTGGTTACGAAACTTCCAACCGCTAACGGCAGTTCAATTTGGCTGACCAATCATCTACAATAATCATATTGTATTGGATCAATCTTCTCGGATGATTGTTTTATGGACAAATGAATTATCTTTTATCATAATTTTTATCATTGGAACAAATATCTGCAGCAATTGCTTTATTGTTTGGCCAATCATCTATTGGGATTGTTCTATAATTGTACCAATCGTCAACCAGCGATAATTTGATGAATCGACCATATATTTGCAGTAACATTTTTTTCCTTTTATTGCACGACTCGTCTCCATCGCCTGTATTACAGTTAGACTGATGATCTGTGGAGGTGAATCAACAATTTCATCTATAAATGAAATTGCAAAGGTAATTTTGCAATATTTAGTGTTGCAGAGCCGTGTGCTATCTGAGACCTCACAACTATTTATAGCATGTGGGGGAAAGTCAATGGTTACTTTCATCGATAAACCATTATCTTCCTAACTCAGCGAACCTGCGATAGATGGATGTAATTGTTCAAATCTGAACATCGTGAATATTGACTTCGAATTATAAACACAATCTCCAACACGTTAACGAGCAAGGTATTCCAAATTATAATATAAATAACTAAAATATTGGAGGATAACCGACAACATGGACAGTAACCACACGAATAAGTAGAAAATACAAAATGAAGTAAAATGATTACAAAGAATATTTACCTATCATTAGTAAAAAAAATAATGGCTAACAATAAACATATTAAACACAAAATGCTACCAATGTCAACAAAAAACATCTTATCCAAAGTATCTTCATTCCAACCCTGTGCTACCAATGTCAAACATGGTCCTTAACAATAAAACATAAGAGACAACTGATTACAACACAGATGAGATGTCTGAGAATAGCAACAGGAGTGACCAGAACACAGAATTAGAAACGATATCATAAGGGAAAGAGTGGGTATCATATCAATTCTACAATACATACAAAACCAACAGATACAATGTTTTGGTCATCTGGAAAGAATGCAGTGTGATTCATTAGTTTATAAAGCATATACGAAGAGAGGAGAAACAGAAAGAAGAGCCAAGGGTAGACCTAGAGTACGCTGGATCGACAACATCAAAGAGACATAACACGAATACCAATTAACATTATCTGAAGCTGCCAGAAAGCGAGAACAAGAACATTGTATCTCCCTCGACACCCGTAAAGGGTAAACGAGGAAGGAAAGAAGAAGAATCAAACATAGAATAATGACAATTTTCTACGTTGCGGTCCAACTAGGAACTTTTTCAAGAAACAAAAACTATCAAAAACACAAAACCATAAATATATTAACAGATATAAGGACTTAAGCCTGTCTCCCTCACCAAAGAAACAAGGTCAAGTGAACTTATGCAACGCGTATTTAATAAATAACAAATTGCGTGCATTCAATATGCGGGCATAAATTTGCACACTATTAGAAGGAGACAGACCTTTATTAGACCTCTACAATCCGCCGAAGACGGATGTGTCGGGCCATTGGCGCAAATAAAACGGCGACACAGCGCATTTCCATTTTTTGGACTACATCCTGCTGGAAATCTAGCAGGACCATGGTCCTGCTAGATTCAGTAGGAGTTTGAGAATGAACGCAGAAGAAGAAGAAGACCTCTACAAAAAATTAATTAGGACTTCTCTGCTACGTTTTTTGATTATTGTCGTCAATTTCCTTGGCTACTATTTATAAACTTGGAGTCGCCGTGGCTATTTTTGGCATGTGATTTCAAGTACATATATAGTGATCAACGACAAACACGACAATAATATAAAAAAGTAACGAATGAGTCCCTAATTAATAATGTGCAAAGGTCTACAATACCGTCATGTTCGATTTCACTGACTCCTCGATTTCATCACTATTCATTCTCCGAGACACAGTCCCTCTCCACTTAACACTGTTCTTCTTCTTCTTCTGCGTTCGTTCTCAAACCCCTGCAGATTAGCAGGATGTGGTCCGGAGAATGGAATGCGTTGTATCATGGTTTACAGCATTGCTGTGATATCTGCGCCTTTAGGCCTGATACATCTGACGTCAGCATGGCTTTGGGTCACTTACCCTATATGGTATGGCACAGCCAACTCCATCCCATAACCTCCTTAGTCGCCTTTTACGACATGCGTGGAAGGTAAACAGTGTTGCTATTCTTTGCTCCCCTTTCGGGCCCTAGCAACACACAAGGGTGACACTTCTATAACCTTGAATTATATTTGTGTCAGGTGAAGCAGTGGAACCGACAACAGTTCATGACGTCACCATGTTATTTAGCGACATCGTAGGCTTCACAGCGATCTGCAGCACAGCTACACCCATGCAGGTGGTCAATATGCTTAACTCCCTCTACACACACTTCGACCAGTTCTGCGTGGACATTGACGTCTACAAGGTACGTGTATAGATGTCACAAAATTCACATCAAACATTCAAACAATGAGTTGTAAGATGTCACACAACTCACATCAAACATTCAAACAATGAGTTATGAGATGTCATCAAATACTTTTCCTCTAATTAATATTATGGATTCTCTCTAGCATCTACTAGACGTATATATGCATTCACTGTTGTATTTACTAGACGTATATATGCATACACTCTTGTATTTACTAGACGTATATATGCATTCACTGTTGTATTTACTAGACGTATATATGCATACACTCTTGTATTTACTAGACGTATATATGCATTCACTGTTGTATTTACTAGACGTATATATGCATTCACTGTTGTATTTACTAGACGTATATATGCATACACTCTTGTATTTACTAGACGTATATATGCATTCACTGTTGTATTTACTAGACGTATATATGCATACACTCTTGTATTTACTAGACGTATATATGCATTCACTGTTGTATTTACTAGACGTATATATGCATTCACTCTTGTATTTACTAGACGTATATATGCATACACTCTTGTATTTACTAGACGTATATATACACTTCTAGCTTGTATTTACGTGTTATATATATGCACTTCTAGCTTGTATTTACGTGTTATATATATGCACTTCTAGCTTGTATTTACCTGTTATATATGTGCACTATTAGCTTATATTTACTGGTCGTATATATGCACTTCTAGTTTGTATTTACGAGTCGTAAATATATATATATGGTTTCTGAGAAGAGTGATGAAATTACCATGGACAACTAAGGAAAAAAATGCAGAGGTTCTCATTGATGCTGGCGTAAAAAGACCAATGATATCAAACATTAGAGGCAGAAAATCAAGGTTTCTAGGACATGTGCTGAGAAGAACAGCTTGAACACCTAATAACACTGGGAAAAATCAAGGGGAGAAGAGATAGAGAGCGACAAAGAGAAAAGTTACTAGATGGACTTGTATTGTGACACGGTATAAGTTCACCATTCGAGTTTATTAACAACACAAGAAACAGTCTTGGAGAAATATGATCGCCTACGCCATTCGCGTCAATACACTTTATTGATTTATATATATATATATATATATATATATATATATATATATATATATATATATATATATATATATATATATATATATATATATATATATGCACCACAGTCTTGTATTTATATGTAATCTTTTCCTGTATAAAAACACTCATTCAGCAATGTTATCCGTAAGGGGAAAAAAATAGTGGTATTCGAAATGTAATGTTATAGAAAGGTCCTAACTTAGACGTTCGCAAATACCTGAACGTAGTGAAAGAATGGTCATGAAAACTATTAAACAATGCAAACTAACGTATCTTGGACATATCAAGAGACAATGGTTTAGAAAGATTAATCATGTAGGGAAAAGTTTCAGAAAATAAAACAAGATCCGGGACAAGACTATAATAGACACATGACATGGAAAACCATGTGAACATGACACTAGGAGAATTTGGAAGCTTGCACACAACCGAGATGACTAAAGAGTGACGGAGAGGCCAACGTTCTGTAAACACGACACATAGATATATAACTAGGTCCTGTAATCCTGTATTTAGATATGCAATCTCCAGTATTTACATATTTAAAATATCTATCTATTCGTTGAAACCCTTTGTTGCCTTTCAGAGTCATGGGTAGAAAAGCTTTCTGGAGGAGGCCTCTTGTGTGCTGCGTGTATTGTGGAAAATGCCGCCTCTTTTATTTCAGTGGTTCATCGTTTTCGTGGTCGGTCTCTAGGTCTACCTTTGCTGTATCTGTGTAGCATAACCT